>JABFQD010000255.1:0-30828 GCA_022817045.1 Psix sp. ZL-2020
TTTTTTCTTTTTTTCTTCTTTTTTTTTCTTTTTTTTTCTTTCTTTTGTTTTTTTTTTTTTTTTTTTTTTTTTTTTTTTTTTTTTTTTTTTTTTTTTGGTGATGTGCAAAACAAACAAAACACTTATGTCGAGCGTTTAAATTTTCTCGATTGTTCATACGTTGATCATTTTCCAATTCCAGGCTTTTATTGTCTGCATGCGTATAGTGTGTTTGTTTTAGTTTCACCGATAATCATCGATAAATATTAATCTAACATTACGTTTTCACCTTGGCTCATATATAACGATTAAATAATTCTGATAAGTATTGTTGAATTTTATGCAAAATTTATCAAAATGAAAACCTGATTCCATCAAGTTTGTCGATGATTAAAAAAATTGTCGGCCAACGTTCGTTTTTCAAAAACTGATATCATAATCACTAAATGTTTGCATTATTTTTTTTATTTTCAGATAAACATATTTACATGTATAATTTTCTATTTCCCAGACTGTTTTTGCACGTTTGTAATGCCGTATTTTCCTGGAAACCAAATTAACTATTTATTCCAATTTCGTTTGGTCATTTTTCTGGCACGTTTTTGTCTGCATTTTCATTGAGCTGCATTATCATTCCTCCCATCAATATCTACCGCTTTTTTAATAAAACGCTTGATTTAGTTGTTTTTATCGTTAAAAAAATCAGCGCAAATGAAAAAGTGTTGAAACATCTGAGAAACATTCTCGCACAATTAGCTTCTTGAAAGGGAACGATATTTACTTTGGTTATGTAATTGAATTTATACATATGTCTTTATCGATAGTCATTAAGTAAATTTAATTTGACATAATTTAATATTTAGTTTGACTCGTTCCGACGTGAAAATGTTTTTATTTGCGAATAAATTAAATTATTACTCGGATTCGTCTAAATATACAATTAATTTGTATTTCAACTTGATTTTTCCACGACGTCTTTTTAATATAATAAAAAAGTCATATACCTAAATGAAATAGCTCGAAAATTAATATACCACAAAATAATAAACCAGATTGTTCTTAATTAAATTAAAAAGAATGAATTAGCAGAGAAACGCAATAATGCGATTGAAAATTCAGCTCAGACAAAACTGCCATCCAAATTCTATCACATATTAATAACAAAACTTACACGAACAAATACCAATGAATAATCCATGTGGCGATTGTATTTGTTGCTTTTTTTGTGGTTGTGTTTAATTGTGACAATGCGTACAGGCCGACGATTCGAGACGCGGCAAGAGTTTCATACTATGCGTAACGATAGTTAAATTTCCAGGACTGAGCCACGGATTAAACACGTCAGATCTCGCAGGTACATCGCAAGGTAAGACAATGTTTTGTGCTTTTTAAGTATAAATAAAGAAAAAAAACTTGTAAAATCATAAGACCCACCATCTCTGAAACATAACAAAACCACACACCATAGAATAGTGTTTAAAAAAATAACAAAATACGAGAGGAAAAAGTCTTATGGTTTTCGAGGACTCTATCTGCTATTATTATTTTCGATCGGGTCGTCGCATCGTCGACTAAACTCGACGATACGACAACGCCGAGAATCAACCACTATGACTTGTGCAGTTATATCAAACTAACAACATCAAAAGAACGAAAGTGATCGTTCCAAAATTGACAATTCAAAATTATTTATTGGTTGCGGTGAAAGTTCATAACTTCTTCTCTCTGCTTGGAAGATTCAGTTTCTTCTAATTGGCATGCATTTATCAAATCATCCAAAATCATCATTCTGTATTTTAGTAATCATTACGTTCGCTTGCATCGTACGATCATCAAAATTCATTCACTAGAAATTGATAAAAAGATAAATCAAAATGAAAAAAATACAAAAGTCAAGTCGACCTCAAATTTGTCGCACGAACAATTGAAGGGTTGGTGTTGCGTCGAATTGACGCAACGACCAATCACCGAGTTCGCAAAATCATACTAATTGGCGATCCAAATTCAAAGCAGAAGAAACGTCAGTTTGAAATCACTGTACAAATTTCGTCGCTGCGATGTCAGCTGAATGAGCGCAACGAGTTTTCGTCTGTAAAGTCAAACGATAATTGAATGTTGTTCACCGAGAGAGTAAGACACGATGCAAAGCAGCTGAATCGCAGCGGCTGGACATTTAATTTATGATTTGTTTTTCCTCTCTTCTGTGATTGTCATTGTTGCTAAGTCAATGATTAGCGAATCTCATAACGACCGTGCATCGATTATTGATCATTGACATTACTTATCATTGCCGTGCTCGTACTGTTTAATTTGTCGTAAGTTTTGTATTCATGTTGCTATCGTCCCTTCAAATAGTCGGCCTTACATAATTATTAAAATTAAGTCTCAGTGACCTAGGACTTTATGGCTAACGCCTCGTTGACGCGTGATTAACGAGGATGTGATAGGCTTTTCTCGAATCTCATTGGTCGTTTGAATCAAATTCAAATCGACCGTGAATTACAAAACCTAACGAAATCCATCCAAATTGCAAGAACAAACGTTCGCAGAAAAAAAAATAACTGGACTCACTGTGGCAGTATAACAAAGACATTTTATTTCGTGATCTAAAGAGCCTAAGATTCATGCATTTAATCTTCAGCAAGTGAATATCGATGAGAAAAAAAAACAGCTGAATAGCATTTATCGGCGTAACTGTTTTGCTCACGCGCAAGTGATTGATAGCTAGTGATAGAACAAAACCGTGAGATCGTCGATAAGCAGGTGTCGAGACACTGGCAAACAATTCGCAAGTCAATTCAGGTGCGGTTAGAATCGGCAATTAATATTTGAACGCCTGCTTTATGCTAGGTTAGTACTGGCAATAAGTTATCGCAATGGCCGGCTGATAAGCCACGCAGATGTTATCCGCGAAATTCAAGGTCCGACTATCTCGTTGGCAGCCAAACAGCGCTGCCTAAAAATACTACGTCCTTCGCTCCCCCGGGCCGATCTTTGTTATCGGCGACGACTTTTCGATCGTTAGACGTAGACTCTTTCGGCAAGGCTGCGCGTTACGCAATCCGCCGCGCGTTATTTAGTTATAATTACATATTCGAATTCGCGCTATTTGACTTTGATAAAACGCACGAATTATATCGCATTTGCGGCGCACTCGGGCGAGATATTGTAACAGAAATAATGTTATTGTTGAATTTGTAGTATGAGTTAACAAGACAACAATTGCTGTTTGTGTAGATTTAATAACACAGCCAACTGAGCATATTACGCATTCACTTTCGACGATAACAAACACGCTTCTCAATTCACACACTTTTTCTTCGCGCTTGCCACGATAAAATCGGCCGCTCAAAATTTTCCACTATTGTTCTTCCGATGATATTCAGTCTCCCACTAGCGAACCATTTTCTATTCACGATAACTTTTTTCATTTGCCGTAACTCCTCGTTTTTTTATCACTTGAACCTAATTTCAACCTTGTTTTAACATAGAGCCAATCCAAGTCACTTTGATCATCTACAAATCATACTAAAGGAATATCGTTAATTTTTGTACGAAGTATAGACCAATTCTAACCTTGATTTTACGTTAGAATAAAGTTTGTTTACGAAACTGCTGATATTGTTATCATGATGATTGAAATCATCATTAAAATTATATTGAATTTATTGCTATTTTGTAATTTGAAATATTTCGAAGAAAAACGGTACAGCGCTGCAATTTGATACTATTAGCATTTGTGGAACTTATGGAACAATTATTGTACGCGGTTAAAAAGCAATACGCAGGATTTTCATTCGAAAATACAGGATACAAAAAAAGTAAACTAATTACTCTGGTGAAGGACCTATCTTTGGTTAACTGAAAAAACAGGAGTGTCTATCGCACTTTTTACGCCGTAAAAAACTGGGCTTGTGTGACATTCAATTGTCGAATTGTCGCTAATTGAGCGGGCTCTGGCATGAATTCAAACGCGAAATGGAGGGTCAACGTTCCTTGCGGATTCGATAACCCACGCGAAAAAGAACGGGGCGCTCAATTGTGGAAACGACTTAAAAGTTATTTTTACCTGGCAAACTGGCTGTGATTTCATCTTATTATCAATTTATTTGGTGGCGCTGAAAAATTCGCCAAAAGCGTCTTTACGCGATGTATATATAGTACATTTGACACTTATCAACTATTGATGTCAGGTCTTGTAATACTCTTGTCGGGAAACTCGGATAAATTGATTTACTATGTTATAATTCATCCGAATAATGAAGACAGGCGCTTGAGCTGGAAATTATAGACAAATATTTTGACAATTATTGGTATGCACTGCTGTATGACAAACAAGCGGCTATTTTCGTCGCGAAGGGTTTTTCGCTACTGATAGCTTTGGTCTGCCCTACAAACGTCAGCATATGTATTTATCGGATCGCTGCTGTCAAACTTATGAATTTATGTTACGTCGCCAAATGCACTCAATATTCGAGTTCAGGCCCGTAAGACATTAATCTTTCTTTCGCTATTTGTACTAAATTAACCTGAATCGGAGTTAAATTGTAGGGCACAAAGGCTCAGGGCGCGTGAAACTAAAAACAACAGCCGACGACAAAGCTGCTCTAGACCAAATAGTCGAGGCCGATATCGACAAAAGAAAGTTCCTTTCCGCGGACTATTCTTAGCCAGCTGTTTTCTTTGCGCTGCAACGCAAAAAGGAAGGGAGGAGATTATTTTCAAAAGCGAAGCTGCTAGTCTACGGGCTTACAGCAACTCTTTTTCTCGTCTTCGCAGCGTCGCGCTCGTGCTTTTTTCTTCGCACGCTGCTCAACTCGTCGAATGTATATAATCTCCATTTAAAATCGGGCGTAAAAATAGCGTTGCTAATTTGCACGCACTACTTTCATGGAGGACCAGTTGCAGTCCCCTGATGCAACGCAGAACGCTTGTTCACTGCAATGCACCCCGCGAATTTGGATATCTGGTTTCCAACTTGCGGAGAAACGTGTCACTCCGGGCTATTTTCATGGGTGTAAATGACAGTGTCAAACAAACGAAATTCGATTTATTGGAAAACAAATTTAATAAAAGCCTTTGATAAGAAAGATTGGATATATCATGTTGGAATACTTTTTTTGTTCTGTTTTGTTTCGTAAAGATCAAATATTTTTTATCGTAGAAAGTACTGATATGGACGGGTACAAAGAACTATTGTTGATGATTTTAGTTGCTGTGGTCGCAGTTTTTAATCTTTATTCTATGCTCCGTGATTGATGATTTAATTAGGTCAATATAAAAATATAATATGCTGCTTCTGAATCAGAATCTGTGGTACGCTTTACTTATTGAATTTATATTTTGTTCATTTCGGATTATGATAAAAGCCGTTTTAATAAAGTAAAAATGATTGATGTATAAATAGAAAATGATGAGATTCAAAAGTCAAGTTATCCTAAAGAATAACATCACATTATTTTACATCCATTATTTTTCCATGATTTCATTTATCATACAAACGGGCGATTTCTTTTCCATTTCTTTTTTAATTCGAATAAATATAAATACTTTAAGTAAATTATTATGTTGATACAATAATAATTTGGTCAAGTCAACAATGTCTAATCTGGGTATTTTAACCTAGAAATTATCCAGATTAACGATAATTCGTTTAATTGTAATCTTTTAGATATCATATTTATTTTTTTTCAAGAGGGAAAGAACTTTTTATTTTATTTCCATTTTATAATTCATTTTTTCAATTTAACTCAGCTAGAAAAAAATTAATAAATTGTATATAATCAAAATATATTCTATAAATTCTTGCAGTAAATACTTAATATATCACGAAAAATGAAAAAAATAAGTCTAAGCATCTCATAAAATACATAAATTGACCAAAAAATGTTCTCGAAAATTTCAATTGATATAAAATATTCGTATTAATGCAAATCATAAATAACGATTATAATTACACTGTATCTCAATTCCAGTGCAACAATCGTCTGAGTAGTTCAAATCGTTATCAGCAATTGCTGGCAATCAATCTCCTTGATCTTATCGAAATTATTATTTCAATCGTTATTGAAACAGCAATCTTTTTGCGCACATTCTAAACTTTCTTCTTTATATCTATTAATCTCAAAAACGCGACACAACAACAGAAACAACAACATTATAACATAGACAACAATAACAAAAACAACATTATAAATTGAAATATCATAAACTATGACATTAACGACAATGTTTACAATGTCAACAATGAATACAAAAGTACCAACACTCACAATTTAACGCCAATGACAACAATAACAACAAAAACAATATCAATAATAATGACAAAATTGAATAAAAATCAAAATATATACAAAATAATCAAAACAATAATGACAACAATAACAACATTATTAGGAACGAAAACAACAACTACAAAAAAACGATCACACGATTGCAATTTAAGTGATTAGAAATGTCACAGACGAAAAATAAGCGGGCGAAAATAATTGGTGGATCAGAATTGGCCAGAGTCGATGTTTTAGTGGGCCGTCGATATGCGAATCGACGTGCACACAGCGTCGACGTGAGTTTGTTTACTCTCTGCTTTCCATTTCGCTGGAATTCGAGCAGATATTGAATCGTGCGCTATATTTGGTGCAAGTTTGGCCGACTCGATACGAAGCAAGGATGTTTTATCTGTAGCTGGTACTTATCGAAAACGCCCAAGTCTAGCTCTTTATTTTGACTGTGCACTATTATCGATGATGAACCCGAGGTGACACTAACATTGTGCAACATCTGCCAAGATTCGCCGATGAGTTTTATTTGTACTTGTCATATCGCAGTTCGCTAATGTTTGCCAAACTCTCAAAAACTAATCTTCTGTTATATTCCACTTATAAAACATTACGCCGAAAACGCCGATATGCGGTCCATAGACCATTTTCGCTGAACTTGGTCTCTGACAACAAAACAAAACTTCGTCATAATTCATAAAAAAAACTAATCTATTAATTAGAGCCAACAGTTGTACATGCATTATTCAGCCGGTAGATTATGAATAAACGAATCACTGTACTCGGAGGTAGCGCTTAATTATTGATATCGCGAAATAGTTGGTTGGAATAAAACTCGCGTCATTGTCGACAATTTAAACCAGTCAGAATTGAATTCCCGATCGAACGACTTGAAAAGTTTACGTTTCTTTCCTTTGTATTTCGTGTTCTTTGGACATGGAAATTTGAATTGAAAGAGACAGAGGAATGCAATCAATGAGTAATACGAAAAATTCTTTCCATCCGATGACGGTCTTTAATTAGAAGCATATCAATTTCTTCGTCTGAAAATCATTCCAAGTGTGTCATATAAATTCAAATCGCAAATCGATTTGTTAGCAAAAATCGACTTCTGATTCAATTTCGCTGACACCTGTTTTAGGTATGTTTCCAAAAGCCTTGTGAATTCGTTTTTTTCCCCAAAGCTGGTCTATCGATCGTAATAGCGCTACAGGCTCCAAGTCAACATCAGTCATAATACATCCCTACGAACGAGAAAGGTTATTAGGAATAATACGCATCCTAGCTATCCTCCCCTCTTACATCCGTCGTGCGGACAGCTTAGATGGGGAGCGTTGCCAGGGTAACCAACCGGGTAAAATCCCGCAAAGAACAGCTGCCGCTGTTGAAAAGCTCACTGTTACCTGTCGTATATTGACATCCATCCTCAACAGATATTACGCAACTTTTTTGCCGTCGAAGAATGCGCTAGAGTATTGTCATTTTATCGTAACCCTTTTGCCTTTACGACCTTTAACCGAACGCTTTTCCTCTCGAAGAACGTCAAAGTTGACAGGTCTTGCCTGCTAAAATGCCATCCAGGCTAAACCAAGTGTATTATCACATACCATCCATTTGATGTTGGATTAACACTAAACGGGCCATTCGTTCGTTTTTGTCTTGAAACATCATAGCATTTAAAACCATACGTAGATTATTTACCCGAAAAAATTCAAACTTTTTGATAAGTTTGATGGAATCTGATCAGACTTTGATTTCGTTTAAACTTAAATAAATTTCAATAAACTGATTAAATCTCTTTTTTATAAATTACATAATTTTTGTAATAAAGCCTAATTAGACGGAATAGGATCGACATTATTTTAATCAAATCTGATTGATACTAATCAGGTCTGGTCTAAAACGATCTAAATAATCCTAGTTACATAGTTAAATTAACACGCATTTTGCGTTTATATTAACTGAAATCGTAGGTAGAATTTTCTGAAAAAAATTGTGATTTTATTAAATGTAATCAAGTCTGTTTAATTATGAATAGATGTGAATCGAATCTTATGAGGTCTCCATCAGATCTAACTGAGGTCTGAAATATTTTCTCGGGTAAAATGATTATTAGATAAATGTTACTAATTTGATTTGAACTCATAAACCATTTTATCTGTAGACATTTTGTCTTTCTCTGTCTTTAACTGTATAGATTGAGTAAGTCGTAAGTTATGTCTTGAACGTTGGTTTGTCCGATTTTGTTAGCCTAGTCGGCTGGAAAGATCGTCTATGTCTTGAAGTCGGTAAGCTTTCCAGTCGTCTATGGAACGCGTCTGTTCGAAGTTTGCCACTTGGACGTTTAGTAAGCCACTGGTAGTATGATTTGCGAACGGTTAGATACGACGTAAGGGCGCATGCAATATCGAAATTACAAGAAAACGATTGGACTCAGCCCCCTCCTCTTTGGTTGCAGACCTGGAGGTCGCCGAGGAGGACGGGGGTTGGCAGTCCTCAACAGGCACCTGTAGGCAGCGGCCCCATAAGGATCTCCCATCGAACCAAAGCACAGTGACTAGTCAGCAGCAGCCGGACATCAAAGATACGCAGCCCATAATCGATCTGTTCGAGGATATTGACAATCAGATGCAAATCGAATTCAAAACGGAACCTCTGTCACCGAAAATAGATACCGTTGACGAATTTGAAAAGTGTCTGCTAGAGCAGGAAAACAACAACATGGATGAGGATGAACCAGAGAAAAATCCACTGGAGATCAGTCCAACTAGTGCTATGTTGATTCAAAAACAACAAAGGAATGAACGTGAAGATACTGTGACCATTCTTCTCCAGAGAGCGGAAACTGAGACCAGTCAACGATACTCTAGCGATACCTACTGTAAATTCTGCAAAAAAACCTTTTCGAGAGCGTGGTCTCTTCAGCGTCATCTCGCGGATACACACTTTTATGTACCACAATCACTATCATGCGACTTATGCGGAAGAAGTTACAAATCGAGAAATAGTCTTGTTAGTCATAAGAGCCAGTACCATGCGAAGAAAGATAAAAGGGAGGCGATGGAAGAAGACTCAGGAAGACCTTCGGATCACTCCATTCGGTGTGACTAAGTTGAGGACAATGTCGGCAGTTTCAGTAAAATTAGGTTTTGGCTCTAAGTGTTGCAGTGAACTAAAATAAACGATGGAAAGAAAAATCAATGAGACTGAATGTTTCGGCAAGTTAGTCTAGTTTGCTGATAATGTAAAGTTTTCTGCCCAGTTCTGTTAGCGCTTTGTGTTTCGCTTCTCGGTTGTAGAAATAACAAATTATTAAGCATAGTTCGCAGGAACTTCGGAATTAAATATTGTAGCATTTTTGCCGAGACGGATCGTAGAAAAGTTTGAAAATGATTTTCACGGACGAAGTGTCTAGTGAACTTCTTTCGACTTTTGTTTGATTAAATAGGCTCTAAAAATTGTACTTAGAAAAATTGATTCTTACTTGTAGGTTTTTTTATTTGTCCACTTTTTCGAAACGTCCGTTGAATCATCACTTAGACACTGTTACGTAGAAAGTAACCGTGTTATCGTTGATTGCTCTGTACCACTCACAAACGCAGTATTGTAACAGCTGGGAAATGTGTTATTAATTTACACAATGTAACAAAGAGAAGCTGATAGTCATTTAACTGTTTAGTATACTTGAGCGTGAAATGACCAAAGACAAGTTAACCGAACAATCCGATGTACCATACCGCTCTGCATCTACAAACTTTAGTACCGGTGGTTATCGACCACTCAGCCGCCAAATGTAAAATAGCATTGCACTTAATTAAGTGATACTTAACCCCACATTGTTCTCGCGATTACGTCAAGTGTGAGAGAAGCTACTTAAAGTTGCAGTTGTAAGTACGATTCGATGTTGGAGGTAACGAACAGTTGTGTCGCGAATGCTTAATCCGAATGTAAGACGTGTGTAAAAAAGTTTGACTGCATGTGCGATTGCTCAACTCCAACTTAATGTACCGTATCGTAACTTGGATGTCGCTAATAAAAGGCCCCTGGGCGAAACCGAACAATTGTGTTTCTTTTGCGAACTTTGTCTCTCGTGTTGCGTAGCGGAACAAAGCAACAACCACCTTGCTCATCGCATTCGTTCATGATCATACTTTTGTATATACTTGACAACCTCTACATACGCTGCGTACCAATTCGCACTGCTGTTTCCTGCTGTAAATAATCTGCATCAACATGGAAGCCATTCGGTGTCTTGATTTGACCACTAACGTCATCGCTGACGAATGACTGCTGGACTCTTGAAATGCTTGCACTTTACTATTACGTTTTATCTCTATCAGCTCGTTCATTCTTGGCCTCTGCGTGTCCAGGTGGTACCATGCCCGAAACTAACTTTAGTCTCAACAAAAACGTTACCCTATGATAATGTTTGTGTTGAGCTAATTTCTACCTGGAGAACACAATCTGATGTAAACCTAACTATATCTAATGACACCTGAATTGAGTTCTCAACTCAATTCGCAATTTATTGTGCACTACCAAATATAATATCATATATAAACATAAACATGGATCCAAAAAACTGTTCAGGTACCATCAACTTAATCAGTACTTTCATTAAAATTACTTACGTTTAATTGAGTACCTACTTGTAATATATTTTATAATCAGGTACCTTACTAGGACCTGAAAAAATCCCATAAGGTTCTCTTAAATATGGTTAACTAATTATTTGTATGCATTCATAATCAAATTTGCAGGCACAATAAATATCAATAAAAGTTAAGTTGAAATTCAGGTTTGTTCAGGTACAATCAGATTTGATGTTTCCCTGAGAAGAACAGTATAATGGTACTCCGTGCACAGTAAAGAGTAAGAATGAATCGAGTTCTTGTAAATCCTGGCATTCAAACAAATACCCGAAACAACAACCAAAAGCACACAAAACAAACAAAACGATAAGGCAGAAAGGTTCGGGCACGGCTTCTCGGGTGACGGTGATATAATGACTAAGGGCACATGGTGTTTTGGGATTAACGCGGATGTGAGGAGTTTGCAGACGTGCGTGCTAGCGATCGAACGTACAAGTTGTAAACAACCTATTCAATCAAGCAAATGCAAAATAATACCACAAAAAACAAACAAACAAAAACAAACAAACACGCAACCATCTGGTGCGCTAAACCCCAAGTAACCCTGTGTCTGGTTCTGCCGCCAGGTCTCTTGGCCGGCAGCAGCGCGAGCGATGAGTTTCGGTGCGAGCCTTGCAACAAAAACCTCACTTCGCTTACGCGGCTCAGGCGGCACATACAGAACGTGCATACGAGGCCCAGCAAGGAACCGATCTGTAGTATCTGCAAGCGGGTTTACTCCAGTCTTAACAGCCTCAGGAACCACAAGAGCATCTACCATCGACAGCACAATAAGAACGAACAACTCGTCAAGGACCTTGGCAAGGAACCGCCAACTCCACCGGTACCCCAATTCGGACAAGCCAACTCTGCGACCAACACCAACGCCCGCGCTCTCGATCACGTACAGCAACGCTGACTCACCCCTCGACTCAGTCAAACCGAGCGAATCCGCATTCTATAAAACGGCCCACCTAATTTCACACCGAGCGCACATTTTCATACGGAGTTTCTACTCTTGTTCTCACTCTATTTCATTTTTCTAAAATCTGTTTTTATTTTGATTTATTTTTTTCGTCCGTGTTGTTTTTGCTTCCATTTTTCACTTACGTTTAAGCCGAAACTGGCGAGAAAAAGAATCATACTCCGCAGCATTTTTTATTGACTGTTTATTACGTTAGATACTTATCCGGTGGTTTTAAGGTGAGATAACAAAGGCTGCATTATTTCAGTCTTATCGTATATAACATAGTCCATTGTGCAATACGCAAAAGTCGTTGCTCAAATTTCATATAGATATTCACGTAAAGTCACGTGGGATATTTATTACACGTAACATTTTTCCAAGTAATTAATAATATTGGAAGTAACAGCAGAATTAAATATTTCAAAGTTATTAACCATTGCTACAAAATTATACATACAAAAATTGCAACAGTACAGTATTCTAGAAAAAAAAAAATCAATTTTCTCAGTATCGAAATTTTCACAATTTGTTTAATTGATTGCCGAATCGATTTACCTTATAATTGATATATTCGAAAAGCAGAGTTGCGATATCCGATAAAAAAAACCATGCAGTAACTCGCGTAAATAAAAACACCGTGGTAAAATGGACATCATTGTTAAAACAAATTATAATCCACTCGACTTTTATTAAATAGATCGATAAATTATTTTCATCAAAATAAATTTACTCATTTTACATATAAATTCCACTATTTTTCCGCGAATAAAAATGTTCGCTAAATTTAAAGGAATTATTAAACAATTTTAGATCCCTCTTTTTAGAATTAATCGAAGCCACGATGTATATGAAACAAAGGTATAAAGTCTTCTTCACGATTAGAAAATAAAGAGTAAAATTTAAACGGACGGTGGAATCGAAATATAATCTTCCTATTACAATATACATGCAATTTAATTGAAACTAATTCTCCTCTTAATTATTAGTATTTTCATTCAATAAACTTCAACTGCGATCAATTGGACAATCAAAATGTAACACTGTATTATGAATTTTACAGAAAATGCATTGTCGCGTGACTTGAACAAGTATACGTCTAAACCAAACAGTACAAACATACGAAAAAGAGAAGGCCAAGACTAGCCAAATCGTTCACTTATTAAATACAAGTATTATTTAGTTGTTTACAACATAGTCCAGCAATTATAATCACACCAGTTGCAAGATTCATCCGATAACGAAAAGTATTTCAATCGTTCGAGCTAATTCAGTACAATTTCGTACATTTGTTTGTCTCAATCAAAAGTACAACTTACAACGAATGATTCTTTTTCTCCGTTCGTGTAATCACTGCGAAGCGATTGCCGGATAATGATCATCGTTCATTATCCGGCAAATTATCTGCGAGCAACTTTTCTCCAAATGATAATTTGTTATTGGCAGCGATGATTTACATGTTATCTTGTAATGGTAACAGAAGATTCAGTTGTTGATTAATCTATTGGATTGCGTAGTATTGTTAGCCGACGACATTGTTTGTAAGCCGAACCGAACACGTGTACTCGGTCGCTGTAGCTTGAATGTAAAGTCACAATGAATCAGACAGGCTTACGATTGCTCGGATCTTCCCGTGCGTACAAACTAGAGTGTCCTGATACTATGAAAGTTCAATTAATTAGAGTCTAGGGTTAATTGTTATTTCGCTCTTGTACATACAATTGTCAGTTGAAACTTCTAGAGATAAAAGAACTTATCGACGGAGTGTTATGATTTAGCAATAACCATGTTAAAAAGCCGGATAGCCATAAATTGTATAATGCATTATTTAGATATCGATCGTTCATTCATCTTGAAATTAAGGTAAAATAAAAACTAACCCGAAATAAGTCTCGATACAACTTGATGTTTATTTAATTTTATCGATCTAAAGTTAATTGATAGGAATAATTTCATAGGTGTATTTTTTATTGATTTTCCTATCTCGATTTCAAATTGTATTTATCCAAATTGCTATAATTGAAAAATGCTTTTTGAAAGCATTTCGAAATTTTCATTTTCTTTGAATTTGAAAATTGAAAGAAACTGAGAGAATCGGCGAATGTTTGATCTAAATGAATGATCAATTTTGAATATCGTAGATTTTTAATCGAGCTTTCTATTTTACCTTAAGGCGTCTGATACAACGGTATCGACTCGCCGGAACGTTGAAAATGGACAGAACTGCCGAGTGTCGTATGACAAGTCTTGTTAAATGAACGGCAATTCGATTTCGGTTTTCAATAAAATCGTTAATTATTTTTATAAGTAAGGTTAGAGTGGGGATATTATTGGGAAACGGTTATCGATACAAGTAGAACATTTATGCAATAAAACAAGCAGTACAAATGATTGAAACTTATAAGAGCATATATGATATATATATATACACATATATACATATATTTGTTGTGCCACTTTTACAATCGTGGAAATTGGCAGTCGATGTTAAAACACGAAGACAGCCGCTTTCACATCGAGCCACCAGACTCACCCTTCGAATTGAGTTTTATTGCGTTTTATGATCGTTAGTGTTACAGAGAGCAAGCATCTATTTACACCTCGAACAAACGGATTGCAAATTATATTCAAATTAATATATTTATTTATCGTATATATATTTATATTGTTAATTAGAAAGCGTCGGATATTTATTATGTTTATCGAGGATTATTGTTTTTCAGCGTCAAGGATCATTTGAAGCAAATGCTCGCGCGACATGAAATCATTTTTATGTACTTTTCAATTCTGTGATCGATTCGAACAGAAATTGTGATAACTTGGTAATGGTTTAGATTTTGCCGACAAGAACGAAGGCGTGCGTAAAGCTGTGCGCATTTGAAGCAGACCTTCTGCCGAAAGGTCGCATTCTTGCGAGTTAAAGAAGCGCGCAACTTTGCCATGTCTTGCATTCTCGCGTATTCGAGATAACAAATGATATATATAATATACATACTATTGAGATAAAATTAGTTTTAACATCTACATAGCTAAACGGAATATCGAACTGAAGTTTGTATATAACAACGAGCGTTGATTTAGGTCTGTAAGCTCTCGTATATTAATTCCGCTAATTTCTACGGATTTCACCACATTTCTTATTTATGAATAAATCACTTTTTATACACTACATCAGCCGTATTTGTTATTGCTCTGACAAACACTTCACTAATTATATTTCATTTCAGACGAGCAAAATTCCTCAGCTCGACCACAGTGAGAGCTAAATATTAGATGAAAAACAAAATACAAGCACAGTTCAATTTGAAAAAGCACGAAAACTTGTGTCGGCAAATGAACCGAATTGTTGATTAACAATATTGTACAACATGGCCACAATATTGCTTTAACGTTGCCACTCCTACCGAATTTGACAAAAGCATATCGCATAACACAACACAATCTGATTTCACGTGTCATCTTTTAATAACAAAAGCTGCCAAAAGTCCTTGTAAGAGCCATCGCGGCGGCTTCGTTGCTGGATCTTTATGGTTCCTGGTACAAAGCCTGGTCTTTACTTGGCTGGCAGAAAGTGTCAGCGAAGTAAAGGCCAATATCCTAACTAGAATCATCCACGCCCGGGGAAGCATTGAGAATGGTATGTTGTACATCCAAAATTTTATTTCGTTTTTTGGTCCTTTAATTTTCCCTTCATACATTAATAATCATATACGCATTTTTCATACTACATTATAAGTAACACGCTCTCGCACTCGTTTACTGTATTCTGAAGTCCAACTAACTGACTCGACCGTTCGCCTTAACGAATTCGTCTTGCCGCTACGAAAGCGCCGATCCTTGTCGCAGAATACAGTAAGGCTATGCGAGGAACGCTGCGAATAAAATGAATCCATAAAAAAGAAAAGTCTCGACCGACCGCAGGTCGCTCGTGTTTCGAGTGTAAGAACATGTCCAAAACGATTGACTATCATATGCAACATCGCAAGCTCGCGTCACATTACCATGATCAATGACAAACCAGAGCCCCGAGCCCTCCCCGCATCTCGTTAGACTATTAGTTTCACCCAATGAGGCTTGATGCACGGTGCAACGTGTCTATGAGACCTATCGAGAGAAACTGCTTTTTTTTATTTAATTTCATTCATATGCAAATGTCGAGAGTTTTGATTTCGTTTCGAAGATTCGCCAACAGTGACTGCAAAATTATATCAGTTGTGAGTCCACGAAAAAAGATAAATACGAAACAGACGAAAACGTAAAACGAGTAAACGAGTATTTTGAATCAAAGAACAGTCATTCGACAAGAGATGAGAGTCATGTCAAGCTCCCAAGCCGCCCTTGTTGTGTAGAAAACTAGCAGTATCTGACTAATGTTTCCACAATATTAATGCCAGTCGTATCTTTGTTCTTGTTTGTTCCCGGTCCCGCTGTCACTTGGCTATACGTGCTCTGGTTCGTCATTGTTCTGTGTGTACCTCTACTACCTTCACGAACGGATTTGTGCTGGGGGTCCATCCACACGTGGAACTCTCTCCGTATCTCCTACTCCGCCGCAAATTGGTTCGTAAACGGAATTTCAAACATTACCATATCAACTTTTAAATACAAACGTACGATTGATTTGTGTCTGTGTGTGTTTGTCTGTGTGTCTGTGTGCTTCTGTGTATGTCTGGGCGCATGTCCTGGCGTGTGTGGACACTTATGACACCGTGTGTGCGTGTTAATGTGTGTGTGTGTGTGCGTGTGTGCTGCAATGAAACAATGATATATAAGGTCCCACTTCGGCAATCTTAGCTATGCGCCTGTCTCACCCGTTGCATGGTAGCCTGCTGCCACCAGGGGTTTGTTTCACTTGCGACGTTTGCGGCAAGACGCTGTCCACAAAGCTCACTCTCAAACGTCACAAGGAACAGCAACACTTTCAGCCGCTCAACAGCGCCGTCTGCGCCCTCTGCCACAAGGTCTTCAGGACGCTTAATAGTCTCAATAATCACAAGAGCATCTACCACCGAAGACAAAAATAAAATGCAACGCCACGTGGACGTTGAATATCGAGCTTAGATGCTTGTTTGTTGATAGTGTTAGGGACGAGACGACCGCTGATGAATCCACCCTCTTTCCGCGACCAAAAACGCGATAATACGAAACGAAAGACTGTTTAACCCTTCGAGGCCCACTCGGCCTAGTGGGGGCGCCTTGAAAAACGCGTTTTACCTTACTTTGACGGTTTCTTATTTTTCGGGGCACAATTTTGAAGAGGAATGAATGGGAAAACGGAATTTCTGGGAAAGAAACTTCATCAAATGAATGCAATTGAAAATTTATGGGGTTTGTTGACAAGCCTTGAAGGATTAATGTTTAGTCCCCAATTGACGTCGTTGGGAATTGCAATTTTTATTGTTGTCCGGGTTTGTAAAATAGTGATTTGACTGTAGAATTTTCGATTTGATTTTTTAGTTTTAGAGCGAAAGTGAGTTTTGTTTATTCGACTTTTGCTGGGCAAACGGCGGTGTGGCATCGACGAACCGAAGTATTAAAAGTAAATGATCCGAGAATGCCGGAAAGTGCCAGAATTCGATGACGTGAAAATTATTGAAATAACTAATAAGCTGATTGCATTCTAATTGAACAATACTTTTTTCGGTTCTCGCTCACATCGTTTCATTCCAAAAACGCGATTCAAATTGCACGCTATTTACGCGCGCTTTCCAAAGAATTAAGTTACGTTTATCTTTTCTCGTCTCTTTTTTTATGCCCCCTCTCCCTATTTTTAGAGTTAATTTTTCACACTCGTGTGGATAAAGATAAATGGCATGTTTTCCCGTTTCAGCGATTTAAATTTTCATCGGACGCATGTTCGTTGGCGACATTTCAACTGTCGGTGTTTTTAATCGCTACATTTTACGTCGTAGCGAAGGGATAAATTTGATTCGTATCGTTACGTCCAAATGGCTAATCTTTTGTTCGCGACATGGCCCGTTTTGTGACGTTACAGCGTTATAATAATCGGAAATTACGAATTTCACGAAAATCACGAGAACGCTGCATTCGAAATAAAATTTTACATTATCACTTGTTCGAATTATTCGACGTATTTTTATAATCGTTAAAAATTGAATTTAAGTCTTTGAATAATCGATTCGATTGTAATGCAGAAAGTTTGCGAAACAGAATAATGAAATGTTTGTTTTATCGAACGCATATAACTTCTTTAATTATATGAATACGTGATTCGGGGATTTCGTTTCCCGTAATTGCACAAAAAACCATATTTAATATTGCGCAACAATAATTACCACTAAATAAAAAACGCATTTTTCCGTCGCGCTCGTACTCTTCTGATTAATTATACAACAGCATTAGTTATTTATCAGCAATCACTTGTTTATCATTTATTGTTTTATCATTTAATTATCGCAGATTTCTCCGAATTCGTGAATGTAACTCTGCGCGATACCTGCAATCAACGTAACGCACGCAATATGAACGTTTCGCTGAAACGGAAAAATGTGACCGAGCAACAAAATTCGGTGATAATCAAAATTGGCAATGAGTTCGCGAAAGAAGGCTAAAAAGAAGAAAAGAAAAAACATCGCTGTGATGTTTCGTTTTGTCAAAACGACGATCTAGTCTCGTGCATTGACGCGTTAATGTTAGAGTTAATTTATTTTAAATTAATGTTAGGTTGTCGGCCGAGGAAGTTGGACGCAAAATTATTTATTCAGTCGTTTATTTAAAGTTGTATTTAATCGGCGAGAAAAGCGAGGGGATTCATCAACGGTGCTAACGACGTGACAGAGTTTTTTAACAATCTTTTATGGAGTAGACAAATCCATGTAAAAATTGATACAGTGCTTCCAAATGTGGTTAGATGTCAGAATAGAAAATGGAACAGTTTCGGCAACATCATTGACGAGGGTTCAAAAAGGGGTGGGGGGTTTGTTCTGTCGGTGGGATTTGGTTGCTCATTGCCCAGTTCTGGACGAACGATTTAGTTAATTTTTATTGTACAAAACAGAGATGTCTGGGTGTCGTAGACGCCGTCGTCCATCTATACTTAGAACACGAGAGTAGTAAATGTTACAAGACTGTGTTAGCATTGAAGAATTACAAGACTCAGAATTTTTAACGATACGAAGGTTACGTTCGGGACAGAGGATGACATTCGTGATCTGTCGCGGAGTTGTAATTATTTGTAAAATAAATATATTTTATCTTAACATTCATTCCATATAAGATGCTTTAACGGGGTACCTTAAGGACCGGACGGCCGTTTATCTGTGGTGTATACAGGGCTTCACATAAAGTACCTTACCATACCATAACGTAACTTGATCTATTTATTGCGAACTGATTTCGACACGTTTTCAGCGGATTCCCCGTGTCAAAAGTCTGATCTACAATACTCCGAGAGTTAAGGCAACAGGGCTTGCGTCACGACTTTTGCATTTTGTTTTCCTCTTCCAGCCGCCACTGACACATAAACACACACAACAACACACACATTAACACACATTCGTGTACACCGATTTCAGTTGGAATAACAATTGAGTAACGAAACATGGTCCACTAGCCTAGGAAGAGTTAAACGTACATGTGTGTGGCGTGTGTGAGCCATGTGGAGATTATGTGTGCGGTCGTGATTTACTGACATAACCTCACTAGAACCGGGAAATGCGATTTGCGGCATTTGTTAACTCTTTTTATCAGCCGGGTGTGTTCTTACCACACACCCACATTCTCACTCACCGACTCACACACTTACACACACTCTCACACAGAAGCTGTAGTATGGCATACACGCGCCACATTTCCCCACATACATACATGAATTATTATGTAACGAGTTAGTAGTAATCGCCGCATATGCATACGTATAACCGACTACATAAAGTATAAATACATATATTTTAATAGATTGCCGGTGAGTCGTCGGTGATTCTCCGCCGTGTGTTTCGAGGGATTTGTTGATCGAACGATACGATGATCCTTGTATTATCGCGAGTCGTGCGACCAGTCGAGCCTCAGTGCCAATGATTCGTCCATTTCTTCGGCTCTGTTTTGATCCGGCCGATCGATTGGTCGGCTAACTTCGACCTGTTCATTTATTTCCGTCACGCAACTTTTGCAAAAGCTCCGGGGGAGAAGAACCGCACGACCACGCTGGCGTAAAATTAAGCTGTCTACGTTCTATAACATACATTGTAACTTCATACCGATTAAACAAACCAACCAGAAATGCATCTCATTGGACAATGGCGTATTATATTTTGCAGAAAGGAAATTTGTCTGTATACAGTTACGCAAAGAAACGGATGTTGGACAAAAATAGTGAATAAAACTGCGGAGAGAATAGAGACCGACTACACGAACAATATGCATTTATGAATAGGCTATGATAGATTAATTTAAGGTGCGATTTGTTCGTCACTCTGGATCATACATTACACTCAAGGTTATGTATTGGCAGGTTGCATATTTGGCGTCGCGTTAAAATTTCACTTGCATGGCAATGCAGTCAATTAAAATTTTCGAGCAATTCCTTTTTTCGGATGATAAACAAGGAGAAACAAATAATCTCTTGAATTAGGCGCAAATGTTCTATTCGGGCTAAGATTTCGCCGAAGTTTATGAGTACGGCGAAAATGAATTCCCGTTGAAAAGCAGCTCATGCAAATTTTGAGTTGGAATCGAAAGCCGGACGGCGTAGAGAGAGATTGCGTGTGAAATACTCATATTTATAATTCGTGAGTGTATATAAATGTAAATATATATACCCTTGAGCTTACTATTATCCAGGAGTGAAAAATGGATGGGGGAAAAAGAAATTAGGGAATTATTATTTAATATAATGTGCAAATTGGAACGGAAATGCAGAACGAAGCTTTAAATTGTGAGACCACGATGATTACAAATTTATTGTAGTCGAGATGAAAGAACTGATATTGATAATATTAACTGTAGTCTTATTAATGAAATTGACACGTGACTACTGTAAAAATGGCCAAATAAAATGCGAATTATTTGTCACTTTTAACCCGGTGACGGTATATATATACATATACATACACACTCATATGTATATATATATATACAATTAAAAAATATATATATTATGAGAGTAATAAATTATTAATGAAATTAATATAAATGGAGGAAATATTTTATTACAAATTATATATTAGTAGAGTTTATTTGAGTTTTATTCTGTCTGCGTTGCGTTATATACAATGTAATTTTGCACTGCGATTAAGACATTTTTCAAATCTTGTTGTCAAATTTGCGTAATGTCGTTAAACAGTGATTGTATGAAAGATGAAAAAATCGAGTGCTCTCGCTGCAGCTGGCCTGTGATACGACGGTAACACGCTCTTTTCTCTTGAATTAAAAGACTGAAATTTTTATTTTCGATTAGAACTCCGGCGTCGCCACGTGACATGTCCCGTCAAATCTCAAAAGTGCCCGTGCACAAGCGCGTTTGATCCGTCGCAAAATTTTGTCTCCCAATTTTGAGATTAAAGGTTGTCTTAAAAAAACTCAATTAAAAAATGCCAGTCGCTCTTGAGATTTGACTCGACATAGGGGGCAACTGTGCGGTCACGTGACCGGCCGTACCGATTCGGACTGATTGGCTTTACTGCTTTGTTAGTCAATATATTCGACTGATTTTAATCGTTTGACTGATATAACCAAAATGTTTATTAAAAGTACCTAATAAATTAAGTTTTGAGGTTTGTGCATTAAACGTATCGTGCGATAGTGTTGAGCATCCGGGGGAGGGTAAGAGAAAAAGAGATAGACGGAGAAGTCGCGAGTTCGTCGTAAGCAGATGACAGAAAAGATTCATGTTATTAGCAAGTAACCGTAGACAATTGTGTTTGATCCTTCGCTTCTCGTTTCCACGCATCATCGTTGCGCGCCTACAATACAAAACAGCCGGCCCGAATTTCGGGACGCGCGAAAAAACACGGCGTGCGGTGCCAATTTGTTTTGTTAATCTTCTGTCGCCTTCATCACGGAGGAAAAAAAAAGACAGGCGTACTCGCGGAAGCGACGAAACAATATTGCGCGCCGGCATGGCACTTGCGAGTTCAGATTTGTCACACAAGCACAGAAAACACAATCATAACACAGACACACCTTCGATAGCTACTTTCTCGTGTATTAGCAATATTTTACGTGATAGGCATTAGGTTTACGGTTAATCTCACCAGAAAAACAATTACAACGCATCTTTACCCCCATAGTTTCCTTCATATAGACGATAGTATAATTTGCGCATTTACAAATCCGTGCTGCGACAAGTTATGTCAGAGTCGATGAGCAGATGGTACATGATAAAACCCGTATTTTTGCGATGTTGAGAAGAAAAAGAATAGAAAAGCTCAAAAAAAAAAAAAATAATAAAAGCGATAATGAAATTATGAACAAAATAGGTGGAGGCGAACTTTTTGATACTTAGCGCGTTGACAGGATCGCGGAAGACGAAATTCGAGGTTATTTTTGACATCGGTTTTTTATAAGGACATAATCGCAATGAGTACAACTCGCGCATGAATTTTTTCTAGACTAAACACATAGCACGTCGTATGTTATTTAGCTTACTTATTCATTGTTATCTGCCACGGTGTTCTGGTTATATGATATATTTATTGACTTATTATTCATGATTATGATTATTATTATGAATTTATTCATTAATTAATTATTAATAATATTGATTATTCACGATTAATCATTACGATGATCGCCGTTAGGCGTCATTGTACGCTACATCAAATGCCGTTTAATATATTTTTACTTTTATATTTTACGAAATGTATACCATTTGATTAAAACATTTTTGTCTTTTGAAACAAGTCTTTGCTGTCTATTGCATCCTCACAGCTATTTCCCCGTTTTCATTTCAGCTCAAAGGTAAGTTACTTAGTACCGTAATTTAGACGTCAGCCATAAACTCCTAACATTTTGGCCGAAATCGTTGAGTGTCATTTGCGATCAACAATTTTTTGCTCGCTCGGTTTTCATAAGGTTTCGTTATTTTTTTTTTTTTACTTTTTCATGTTTTTTTTCTTTTGTTAAGGAAGAGAGATCGGTCTAACGAACCGATTCGTCTGAAACAAATTGGAAAAACTATTGTTTTTTCAAAAACATCAGACATTCATTATAAAACACTTGCTCGAACAAGATGGGCCAATGTTACGAAAATGGAAAATCGAGCACGTGGAATTCGCGCCGGATTAAGAAGTCGGATGTGATAATCGGCGCGGCAAAGCGTCAGCATTACGAAACCTTATTCAAAAGTGCATGCTTTAAGTGTCGTTCAGAATGCTCAATGTTTCCTTCGTCGTGTTTTGTACCTCGTCTCAATGCGCCGAACAAAGATGCGGCGCATCTTTCTTAACGAGAATTACGTACCCAGGCATAGCAGCAGATTATTCACTTCAGCGTTTCTTTATTTGTCACCGTCCTCCTTAATTCACGTATTTATTTCTCCCAGTCTCATTGATCGTGCGTCATTCTTTCCGTCCCATTTGTTGCCCGGTGATAACCATTTTGCGTTACTTTCAATCCGACACTTTTTGTCCGTCATTAAATACAACGATTTTCGTCATTCTCCTTTTGTTTCTTCTCTTTCTCTCTCTCTGTTTCTCTCTCTCGCCTTTTTTCGTTCGTTTTGCATTTATAATCACCCACTCTCACCCACAACACCGCACCACATCTCATCCTTATACACAGCGTAACAATTTCTTTTTGCCCCAACTTTAATGAGATACAACTCGAGAAATTGGATAAAGAGCAATTTCCAAAGAAAATAAATGGGCGAGACCGTCTATGCCGGCCGCAAGAACAAAGGTAACAATGAAAAGGTTTAGTCTTCGAGAAGAGGAGGGAGGCAGGGGAGGACCACGAAGAGTGAAAGAAAATATTATATGCTGGCGCATTATGCGCTTTCCAGCCGAGCTCGTATTTAATGAGGTCAGCTGAATGAACTGCGCCACCTTATTGGCGCCACGGCTCATTCGCCGGTCAAACAAATGCCCTTTCAGATATTACACCAAGTGTCATTCAGCAAATCCGCCGCTTCGGTTCCTCATCTTCGACTCATCTTCAAAGCCTCCTCCCTCTTCTTATACTTTTCTTTCGATTGACGTTTCATTTCCTCCATTTTCGCTGTAGCTCCTTTTCCAAACGTCTTTTCACTCGGGCCTCAATTGATTGTCATGTTTTGCTATTTGTTAATGCACCTTTTTTCTGCAACGCGCAAATCCATGCGAGACGATAACTTGAACCTGCGAGCAATTATCCTGCTGAAAGTTTCATGAAATTTTATATTGGATAATTTTTCTTTCATGAAAAGATGAACTTCAGAAAATGCATATTCTGAACTACTATTATATGATTTTAATACTTTTATTCATTTTTATATGATAACACGTTAAGTGATTAATATAAACTAACATGAGAAATGTTTGATATTTCATTTATAGTTTCATATAATATTCCATAATTATGAAATTTTCTTGAATAATGACGTATATTCATAGTAGTACAGAATATCAATTCCAAAGAAGTTTAAATATTTCTATACAAAATTTAACCTCAGAAAGAATCGAACGTAATTATTTTTTGTTATGAACTAGAAATTATATGCACTACACCAATGAATTCAATAATAATAAATAAACTTTGAACATATTTAAGTTACATACTAATATTTCTCCGATTACATTAGAAATACTTTCTACTATAGTGAAAATTTATAACGGAAATTCAAAACAGAAATATTTCATCTCACAATTTTGTACGAAGTATGAAATTGTTTAATGAAATATGTTATTTAATAATATGAATATTTGCATTGTACTCTTATATGTTCAAAGCTTATAAAATATTGCGTTAAATTTATAACAAGAAAACGAGTTCGAATCTTTAAGACAGCAATGTTTTTAAAGGAAAATTTAAACTTCGGAAATGTCTAAATTATTTATAAAATTTTATTTATTTCTTTATATGATTTCATACTAATTGATCGCAGTACATACAGTCCAAATTCATAACTTCATATGAAATCGCTAATAATGATCCATAAATTTTCATGACAAAGAGTTAATCTGTCACGAAATCTTATGAACATCCCGTTCGAGGAAAATGTAATTATAAGTCAAACTGACTAAATTCAAGTTCGCACCAATTTTGTTGGACACAAAAATAGACCAATCTTTCCACATTTAGAGGTTTATTGCTATTGGATGAAAGCGCCGTATTATTCACTCAACCACAATTGTCGTGAGTTTTTTAATTAATTGCAGACATAATTGATACATATTTAAACGCATATTCGTGTGAAAAATGAGACGTGTCCTTATTTCAGGTGCGATTTGTTGACGTAACATAAGCAATGAAAATTAGCCATTTTCATGAAATAAATTAACTATATTTGTAATTACTTTTAAGCAATTTGCTATTTTTTACTATCATTTTATTTCCAACGTGGAAAACTGAATGGAATAATTTTTATCACTACTTTGCCCTCGGCAATCCGACTTCTTAATATTTGTTTAATCATTGTCATTCTTTTAATTCTTGATATCACAAATTCATCTCTCCTTTTGACGATTCACAAAAATACTTTAATTCAATTAAAGAGCCGTGAATTTATTATTTTCAAGTTTTTCGTTATGCAGAAGGAAAAAATTGTACGCGATTATTGGCGTATATTTTTTCTTGCCAAATTGAATTATAAATGTGTCGCATTTATATTTACAATAGAATTATGTATGAGTGTATAAAATTCCCTTTTCATATATTTATGGTCTCTCGCAATTTGGCGATACACTTTTAAATAAAGAATTTCGTCGAGTTTCGAAAAGAAAAATTGCACTCTCGAATTATAATTTGCTACAAAGATTTCGAGAAATTTTAGATAATGATTGAATTGTTAATAATTATTTTGGAATAAATGTATAAACTAGCAATCGTCATTCGGATCGTGCAAAAATGTTGAACAAATGAACGCCAGCAAAGCAAAAATAATGCTCACGTATCGACCCGATATTGCTTGTAATTTAATTAAATAACAAAGCCGACTTTTATCATACAAATGCACGCGTCACGTAATATCGCGAACAGATTTTTGATTTATTTAATTAAAAACTCGTATTCCTCGCAACATTAATATTACCATCGCGAAGCGATCTTTTCCGTGATACGTACATTATAAATTTAAATTGTTCCATTGATTTAATTTTTACATTACCGCATCATGCAAAATTCGCAACGAAATATAAATATATAAATACGGGAATGCGAATAATCTTTCTTTGTGTGGACCAATTAATATTTCATAAACTGAATGAAGGGGTGACGATAAATAATGAAAATCCAAAATAGCAAAGTTTCTTTCATTAACTTAATGACATTCAACGCAATTCAACGTATCAATTTTTTGGTATGAAAAAAGATGTGTCATCTTTGTTCATCCAAGAAAGATAAGTAGGAGGAGAATGACAGAATTAAACAATACGAGACCAATGATAACATAGTACGCTGAAATAGAGATACCTACAACAAATTAGAGAGAGAAAGACAATAGGAGAGAGTAAAGAGAAGACGGTAGAAAATAAATTGGTAAGTTAGGTGGTGTTGCATGAGCTGGCTTGTTGTGTTTCAGTGCTCGCGTCCATGCCAGGGCTGACGTTGAACTCGCTGAGCACGCCGATAAAGAAGGTGTTCACTTGCCAACTGTGTGGCAAGGTGCTTTGCAGTAAAGCATCGCTGAAACGTCACGTGGCCGACAAACACGCCGAGCGACAAGAGGAATACCGATGTGTCATCTGCGAGCGAGTCTACTGCTCACGAAACTCTCTGATGACCCATATTTATACTTATCATAAGAGCAGACCCGGCGACATTGACATTAAGTTCTTTTGAAGGTTTAGCTAAGGTAGGGTCACGCTACGGCCTTATTTAACATTCTCTATAAACTTTGTCCAACTTCACCTCTCTGCCTGTACTGTTAACCAAATACATTTTCCACGGCATCACCTAACGACGTCATTGATCGGCCAGTCGAGTGCATTAATGGGCCAATCCCGAGGCTCCATTAATGGGCTCACTTTATCTACGATCGAGACCCCCTTAAGATACTTTCTGTCAGCATTTTCGAAAGAACCTCGACTAACAAGCGATTTGTTCAGTGTTCAAACAGATATTTGCCTTTATGTTCTCACTTTATTTCGCTACTCACAAATGACATGCATGCATCTCCAATTGGTCTCGCGGATTAAGACACCAGGTCTTGCCATTAAGGCCCCCACAATCATCCCTCCCCACCCACGTCACCTTTGGTTCGTTTCTATTTTTGCTTTTCTTTTTTTTTCTCCTTTCTTCACCTGCTAAGTATTCTTTGCAACTTGACACGACGCGTCTTTACCGCGATAACCACCCCCTTCCCTCACAGTATTTGCAAGACTGTATCATATTCACAGTCGGATAGTTATGCACATCAGGATTACTTGTTATTGACCAAGCAACTACTTCCCGTCATACGTTGCTACTAAACTTTTTTTTCGTGTCATCATCTTGTTCCGATTCCTTTGTGACTACTTTCGCTGTTTACCATATTAAAATCATGCTTACTCACGTGTGATACCAAGCTTGTTAAATCTTGTTACACCTTTATCATAGATCGTGATAACTCCTAGATGCATGTGTAGCATATTCTGACGCTTCTGACACTAAGCTTAAGAAACAGAGTTTTGTTTTTATTCGCTTTCTTTACCTTTCTGACCTCTATCGAGTGTCCTTGCGATTATGTGTACTTGTTCATACTTGTTTTATGTTTCGTATGGTTTATCATTATGTGATGCACTTGCATTTGATGGAGCATGTAACGAATGTATGATTCTTAAGGTTTTGTAAAGGAACCGTTTAATAAATGAACGTTTTTATGGGTCTAAAAACTATAATGGATGTCGAACGGATCCGGATTTTTCCACTTTATATATACTAACACTACGCTTATATTACACTGACTATTATCAGAACAAATCTCAATTTACTTTGATGTTCTCTATCAGTCGAGGTTTTTTCGCAATAATCAATTCTTTATTTTCGTATATGCACAAACACCAGTGAATTATTATTTTCATTTATTGTTCATAAGCTGACGATGAATTTAACATTGCATCTTGAATTTACTATTTACACTCGATTAACTTGATTAAACTTCGGTATCGTTAATGCAATTGAGTAAAAAACGCAAAGCAGTTTTTCCATATTTCTGGAATATTTGCTTTTAGAATCAATTCCAATAATAATGTAATAATAGTCATTAATCAAGATTTATTCAATAAATTATTGGAAAAGTTATTAATAATTATTGCTGGTGAAAAGTGACAATTTTTTATCCATTGAAGAACAAAGTAGAAATCAACTTGGAATATCTTGTATATCTTGAAATCTGAACATAAACATATCTTTATTTTATATTCATTTGATTACAATCGAAATTATTCTATAATTAGATTTCTTTCTTTGCTCGATTCTCACTCTTTAAACACAAATCACATTTTAACAATAATTTTTGTGTTCTAAAAATTCAGTCTAAAACTTTAACTGGCTCATTCGTTTTTCAAAAATTAACTATTCATATCAATTTCCTTATCTAAATATTAAATTTTTCCTCTTTCCACTTCTGGTCTTACGTAACATCAAATTTTTCTTATTTGCTGTGACTTCTTTTCTAAGATAATGGTAAAGGTAATTGGTTAAAGTAGTTAGTCATATATTTCCAATTATGTTTTTCTTTTTTTTTTCTTTTTTTTTCTCGAAAACTATTATCATCAATAAATTATTAATTCCAGTATTAACGACAAAATTTTAAAAAATAATGAACCAATTTGAAGCAATAACTTTTATTGTTTCTAATTTATTAACCTTTTTTATAATTCATTATAATTTAGTTTAAAACTACTTTAATCAATTGACCCCTAATTAATACTTCACATCTATTTTCGGGAAAGATTAATAACTCAATATATATCTCCACTAGTTCTCTTTCTGGAAGAAGACACGTGTGATTAACCTAACTAAGAGGGTTTTGGTACACTTGTAGGTACGGGAAACGGAATGCAAGGGGGGCAGATGACTCCATCCTCTGCAGTATACCAGATGCCGCCACCAACTTCGGGGGGCATAAACGAGCCTCAGGAATGTCCGTACTGCCGCCGTACCTTCTCCTGTTATTATTCGCTGAAGCGCCACTTCCAAGACAAGCACGAGCCTTCGGACAAGCTGTACGTGTGCGGCTTCTGCAACCGCACTTACCGAACGAAGAACTCGCTGACGACGCACAAAAGTCTGCAACACCGCGGCTCCAGCAGTATGCTTAAGCGGCTACTAAAGACCTCTGCCATTAAGAACGTCCTCGGCACGATCCAGCATCCGCAGCTCCAGTAACGTCACTACCATCCCGGAGGTCCATCGCATCGAGCATCGCGGACCAACAGATTCTTCATTTCGCATGTTTCATTCGGCAAGACTGCGTCAAATCCAAAGAAACCTGAAACTGAAAGACACAATGGACTGAATTTAAGGGTATCGGGATAATTTAATGTTTAGAGAAAGAAAAAAGACGTAACAGAAGACATTCCAGTGTTTCGCCGGTAGAGGTCAGGCGCGTCTCTCAAAGAGTCGCGGGGTTTGGATGTGATACGGAAATCGGTACCAAAATTGTTGACTAAAAGGGTTCAGACTGGGTTTATTTTCTGTGATTCTTCGAGCGACGTATTTAAATTAGACTATGATCGGGTATTTTAATCTATTTATTTAATTAGGATAATTTTAAGAGGCGCCACTTTGAGAGACCCGCAAGCCACCACCAGCAGGTATATTGTATATATCATGAGTTAGGTTGCGCTCGGTGTTTCGAGAGAGCGCATTGAGCGTGGGTTTGTTGAATCTTTTGTCTCGGTTTTTCGGTTGAAGAAAAAGCGATACGGTGCAATAATCACGACGACTCCTCGTCGAAAGCGAATAGAACAAGTTTTTTCTTCCAAAGTAACGAGGAGTACGGAGTACTGTGCGAAGCAACTGTCCGGGTTAATGAACGACTTGAGTCATCATCAATGATCTAACTCATTTTAAAGCTCGCATTTATATAGTGAACATTTGTATAAATATCTGTGTATGTTTATGATAAATGTAAACGAAAAAATGATTATTTTATTAAAGACCAAGCTGAACGGTGAAGCTTAACGTTTTAGGATCGAATGAAAATGTATTTACTGAATCTGATGTGCTCAAGTTTAAAAGAAGAGAAAATCTCACGACGTAAGCAAATACATATTACGAAACAGTGGAACGAAGAGGGGAAGACTTTATAAAAACTTTTCTCAATTTTATCAGATTATTCAAAAAGTAAATGATAAAGTAAATTAATAATAAATAAATATATGTATAGGTCCATGGCGCGTGCAAAAAAATTATAAATTATATTTTTACCTCTTTGAAAGTTACAGTTTGAACTAATCGTGTAAATATTTGCATATAAGATAATTACAATTACAAAACAACTCTGTCTTGTTTTGAACTCCGGCAACCAATAACAGTTTGGTCCAGAACCAGTACGAGCACCTCGTTTTTTACGGTGTGTCCATACTGCGCATGCGGTGAACAATAGCGCAGAAAACCCGAACTGTGGCGCCTTTCTTTCGAATTATTTAATGTTTCTATTCAAAATCCTAAAATAGTGTCAAAAAAGTACCATTCAATTTAGTGGAAAACAACTTTCTAAACGACAATAACATATAAAGGTGTTCAATTCATTCAAAGGAGATGGTTTATTTGCCAAGGTCCGTTTATCCAGCGCCACGGATTTAGCGTTTTCTGCCATATCTCCCATGAAAATCGATGTACAAGAAGAACATATATAGATAAGATGCTGTATACTACGATATATAAATATATAAAT
>JABFQD010000256.1:0-30774 GCA_022817045.1 Psix sp. ZL-2020
TAAAATAATATTATATATATTACGTATCATCAATTTTACTTATAAAGTTATAATTTATTTTATAAAAACATATATATTTCATTTGAAAAATAAATAATATTGAATTAATCATTCCACTGATTTTTTATATTTTCATACATTGTTGTACGAGTTTTAATTAAGGCATATTCTGTTTTCATCAGAACTGTCCAGTGCATGAAACATTTTAATTCAATTTTATATTCCGAATTTTTCACATAAGCGTCTCCCGTATTGAGTATGATAATTTTCGCAACGAATGTGCGAAAGAGTAAACTTCGCGCAGTGAATAATTAACGCGAAACAGGAAAAGCCCGCGAAGTGGCAAAACCGAACGAAATACAAAAAAAGATCCTGTGGCGCTGTCATTGTCACACTCAACGGTTTTCTGAGTCGCTGAATATGAATATAGAGTTAAATTTTGAAAATTAATAATAATTGATGTAATATGATAATTTGATAATGCCATAATATACGAGAGTATTTCGCATTGTTGTTATCGAATTTGAATTTTTTTAAATTTAAAATGGCGGATTCAAATGGCGAAAAAAAAAATGGTGAAAACTTTATTATTTTTCATTAAATTCGGTTTATAAAGATATTCGTAATATGAGTTTAACTAAAATGCTAATAATTTTAAATAGTGGACCGGAAATTGAAAATTGCATTGTTGTCCCATCAAGCTCAGTTATATATTAAAATTTGAAGTCAGATATTCAACGGTCGAATGTATGTTTAGCGACCTAAACAATCCTTAGTATACCGAATTTAATGAAGATTAATGAATTTTTGATCGACATTGTTGGATTAACTGTTTAAAATTTCGAAAACAAGATTTGTATTCTTGGCCACAAAAATTTCGATTAAATAAATTTTTCATCGCTATTTTGCATTGGCAGGAATGTATTTCTTCTATATCTTTATATTTTGTTTAATTTTAGAAATAATGCAAATAAAATTCTGTGTAAAAATATTATTTCAATAAATTTATTTTATGAAAAGTTAAATAATTATTTACATTTTTAATTAGTATTAAAATATATTTTTTCATTTTTAATAAAGTTGAGGTGTTATTTTAAGAAGTTGATTCGTCGAAAAATACACAGATTCTATCCTGGAATATTAAATAACGAATTCGATTATACTTCAAAGTATTCATAAATATATATTTATATACATGTTTTTGATAATTATAATTGTAACAATTTTATCATATTTATCTTTATTTATATCTCATTATGAATCTCTGTCGATAAGGTAGTTCACTATTGTTAAAGTAGAACGTTTGTAGAATTAAAATATAAAAATCAAAATATATTTTATTTATTTTATTTATTTAAATAAATTAAAACAAAGCTAACGGTAAAAGAAAATTTTTTAAATCTGAATCTAAAATTTAATTTATCTTAATAACATTTAAAAATGAAAGTCATGAATAATCAATTCATAAAGACATGCTTTAAGCGAATATCAGAGAAAAAGTATATTTTTTCTGTTAAGTTTGACAATGTTTTATCATTAATCTGATGAAAAGGAACATAATAATTCGCGCAAAAAAGTATGTGAAGTACATCCCTGACCCGGATTTGGCCTAGTTACAGTACCTTCTAATCTAGTAACTTTTTGTTTTTCCCCTAAGCGCTCCGAGCTGAGTGTGAACTCAACGTGCCTAACCTGTAACAGTTTCTCTCCAGTTCTCGTGTCTGATCCACGATGTCATAGTCGAAAGGACGAAAACTGCCAAATAAAAAAGATTTCACAATCTGCTGCAGTGTCAGTGACTGTGAAAATCAACGCATTCTTCCGCTAGTCTTTCGTTATTTTTGCAAGGCTGCATTTTCTACTTTTTATTATTTGTTATCGAAAGTGGTTTTGTCCTCAGTGAAAGTCACTTCCCTAATTGTTTCTCGCGTATCTCTTTCGTCATGATAATTTCATTTTCTTGACACATTCCACTTGACCAAAGTGTCCAAAAGGACACTTAGCTATTTTGTTTATTCTTCCCTGGAGATTTTGTTAAAAATGTTCAGATATTAAAAATCTAAGGGAAAAATGAGCATCGTGGAAACACATGACGTAATCCGAGTCGGGTCTCGCAAAAGCGAGGTAAGTCAACTTTCATTAACAATTCTATTTTGCTCACGTCACGAGTATCTTTTGAATAAACATCCTTGATTGTCTTTCTTTCGGAAAATTAATGAAGAACGTAAAAAATTTTAAACAACATCTCGCCATTACAATATTTTTTGTTCTAAATAAACGATTCGCATAATTTTTATCATATGTTTACTGCCTGTCTTATTGCGCGACAATGACAATTGAGTTTCGCAGATGAGATAAAAATAAAATAGCGATAAGAGACCATTTGTTCGTAGTTCATTATGATTGATTGATTTTCCTAATATTTTGGGGATAAAGTATTATTGATCGTTAAGAGATGACATTATAATTAAGACATTTCATTCTTTTTTTTCTGCCGAAAGAAAATCGTTAAATATTAATCAAGAGAACATCAAACGTTAGTTATTATTATTGTTATGTAACTTTTATATTTTTTTCGAATGAAAATATAATGAAAAAGTAAAAATAAAAATGAATACTAAAAAAAAGGAAAGCAAAAGAGAAATTTTTTCGAATTTAGATTGTTATGATTCAAATTAATTTTCCAGTAGTAGATTTTCATATATAACTAACTCAGTTATCAAATCCTTATTTAAAAACCGGTTTTCTGTCACGAAAATCTTGTCAGTTTTTATTAGTTTTAATTGACATTTGAATCTTTCATTTTTTAATAACATCAAAATCAACGATATAAAGGCATTAAACAATTATTTTTACTTTACACTAGAGCTTTAAATGAAATAATTTTATAGAACTATTTTTATTTTACGAGGTCAATGTATTAAGCTATGTAATTAATTCACTTTTAAATTGATTCTGAGAATTGTTTAGTTGATTTGCTATTCACTTCTATCACTTGATTATCTTATAGATTGACGCTATATAATGTATCAGTGAAATAAAATAAAAAATGTTTTTAATTATACTTATAGATTACTTGTTTATTTCAGTTGGCTCTCATACAAACAAAATATGTCATCAGTTGTTTAGAAAAAATCCACAACAATGGGCGGTACAAATTTGAAATTGGTAAGGATAAATCAATGTAATAACAATAATTTAAAATAATAATTTATAATTATATTTTTCATGAACATCTTTTTTTTTTAATTTAGTCATTATAAAGGAATCATGAATTCATATAAAAGATTAATGCTTTTTTGAGTGTTTTAAATAATTAATTTTATTTACTATCAGCAGATAATAATAAATATATTAATCAATACAAAATAATTATGTTAAGGCTCTCGTTAATATATACACAAATTACTTCTAATAATAATAAGAAGACTAATAATAGTAATGTAAAAATAATTACATATAATTTAAGTTCTATAAGAATAGTTTCTTCGTTATTTTCAAAGAACTTTAAACATCTAAGAAAACTACCACTGTCTACCTACATGGAATTCGAATTATTATAATTCTCAAGTTATATATGAATACAAAGAATAGACATACTAAATAAATAGTATCGTTTTATAATTTGTCATATAAAGATTAATCTGAAAATGAGTCCTTAATCGGACTGTGTCAATTCTTTCCCTGGTAATGATGGATATTCTAATGGCTAGTCAGTGTGACAGTTTGAAAAATGATGAGCCATTTCATAATCTTAATAACAAGGATTCGCGTGATGTAATCATCTCACGCTATCTAACTATTATCGCTCAAAGGAATAAAGATGAGTTTTGCTTAGTCATTATCTAGTGGATTAACTAACGTAATTGTCTTTCATGTCTGCAGTTACAATGAACACCAAAGGGGACAAGATACTGAACAAATCTCTGCCTAAAATCGGAGAAAAAGCGCTATTCACGCAGGAGCTGGAAATTGCCTTGGAAAATAGTCGCGTCGACTTCGTCGTGCATTCACTTAAGGATTTACCGACAACTTTACCCAGTGGAATGGCTTTAGGCGCTATTTTAAAGTAAAAAACAATGGTCAAACAAATTAAAAAAAAAAAATCGACTTAAACTTATCTATCCAATAAATCAATGCAAATACAGTAGCAAATTACATTGTTCATATTGCAAGCATTGAAATGATAATTAGAAGATACATAATAATGAAAATGTAAATTTTTTGCAGAAGAGAAGATCCTCGCGATGCAGTTGTTATGTCGAAGAAATACGAAAACGAGACTCTGGCAACGCTGCCAAAAGGTAGCATAATCGGGACGAGCTCTCTTCGAAGATCAGCACAGCTTGCTCGGAACATGCCACATTTGAAGGTCGAGAGCATCCGAGGCAACTTGAATACGAGATTGAAAAAGTTAGATGATGACAACAGTCCTTTCGCTGCGATTATTTTAGCGGCTGCGGGGCTTAAGAGAATGGGATGGGACGATCGCATAACTCAGGTATAATTATCTCATACAAGATGATTGTTCTTGCAAACAACATCCACGTCTTCACTTGATTTGACATACAATAATAATTAATTATTACGATGAAAAATCCGCAAGAGATATAGTAGAATTCCAAATAAAAATCGTAATTAACCTTTTAAATATAGTTTATTAATGGAATTTTTAATTCACGCAGTTCAAAATTTGTTTGTACTTGATAAAATTTCAAATACTCAGATTTATAGAATATTAATGATGCGAGTTTCAAAGCAACAAATTATAATTTCATGAGAAAACTGAAGAAAATAAAAATAATTTTCAGATTTAGAGTTCTGAAAGTGAAATATTAAACATTATCGAGAATTTGTAGTTGATAAATTTGTTCCTTTTTGTTTTTAATTAAAATGTAAATACATCTTAAACATCTAAATATACTCAAGATGTATATTTTACTAATAGTTAGTAATTTTCAGTATTTGATTTCAGTACTTTTTGATACAATTTATTTATAATTCTGTTAGAAACTTTAATAAAAAGAAAATATTTGTTATTTAAATTTAATAAAACTAATATTGGCTCACTAACAACGTATTATTATATTTTAATGCATTATTTAGTTTTGTTTTATTAATTTTTAATTATAGAAAATTGATTAGTAAAATAACAATATATTTACAAAAATAAATATTTTTATCTTATTAAAATGAATAAGTCTATTATGTAATAAATTATAATTATTTACATATAAAAACTATATATATTAATTTAATTTTTTGTCATAGGTTTGTTGAAATATTAACATATCATGACAAATGATATAAATGAACTGATAAATTGTAGAGTTTAATTATGAAATGATAATATGAATTACTTTTAATTTGAATTTAAGACGTATTTAATAATTCATTATCAAATATTTGTTATTAATCTGAGAATTTGATAGATGATTCCTTGCATTTGCTGATAAAATAACTTTTGAATAATAGTTTCTATAATGAATTTTGAATTTCAGATATTGGAGCCTGAAGAGGCGTTATATGCTGTGGGACAAGGTGCTTTAGGCGTTGAATGTCGCGAATCTGACAGGAAAATTCTGTCTATTCTGGAGCCTTTGTTCGACGTAAATACCACTTTGAGATGCGTGTGCGAGCGTTCTTTTCTGAAAACTTTGGGTGGCGGTTGTTCAGCACCTGTTGCGGTTGCTTCCTCGTTGGTTAACAAAGAACTATCAATTACTGGTGCCGTATGGTCACTGAATGGCGAAAAACTGGTCAAAGACACAATCAAATCTGATATTTATTTACCTGATGACGACGAGGAACCGCCAAAGTACGTTAACATTTACATAAAAGTTACACCGATGTTTAACATAAAGATTATATTCAAAATGATATTTAATACAATGTTTTAGGAATTATTTTAAAAATATGATTATACATATATAATTGATTTATATTTATTTTAAACATATTATTATAATTTTCAGAAAATGTCCATATCAGGAACCTCGTTTGTACTGTAGCGTACCGCCTGGAAAAGTTAGTGGACTTAGTTTGATGGTCGTGGAACAAATTGGAAAAGACATTGCGACGAGATTGATCAACAAGAACGCATTGGATATCATGACGGCGGCGCGCAACGAGATTCTAAGCACGTCCTAAGATCCAATTGAAACATCTAATGTCGAGTGAAAAGCGTGCCTTCAAAGAAAAATTCGCGGGAAATGTTATTTTCAAATTATATCAAATGTGCCTGAACTCCGTACTGAGTTGAGATCTCTGGTGAAAGTTATTTTCATCCGTCGTCGAGTTTTGTCATTGATCACTGCCATTGTGTCTGCGCGCATAGGTGAAATGGTTTTTATCAGTAATAAAAGATATATTCATTTTGTTCCGAGGGAACTTGTATTTTTAATGCAACTTCATTTGGCAAAATTATTTTCGGAGACAGTCACTCGACAATTAACATATATAAATTATGTTTTAGCAACGCCGACATAGGCAATGTTGTTTGCAATTTGTATCATAGTTGTTGAATGACATCCTTTTTCCAATATGTTGAAAATGGATACTGTGGTTATTGTATAAATAATTTATATATATGATAACGGACAAAATGTTTTACAGAAGATTGTTATCAAATGTATGTAATTATTTTTTTGTTCAAATGCCAAATCTTTTGGTTCGATTTATTTTTTATTGTAATGTTAAATCATGTACAAAAAGTTTGTTTATTAAAACGGATGTGGGAAAAATATAATTGTTTTAATTGCTTACTTCCTCAAGAGACATAGTGCATTAAAAGTAGGGGTGCTAATTTTTTCATTCGCGGTACTTAGTTTTGTTTCCTTTTAACTGGGCGCAATTATTTTATATTTAGACTATTTATTGTTCATATCATTACAGTGTTTTTGATTTTCGAGACAGTCAGTTAATTTATTAATATCGATAAAAAATGATGAGAATAATTTATAATATTTTAAGTCATGTGGTTAATGAAACGAATCAATATCAGAAATAACATATACGTATATATACAAACTGTTTTCAAGTTATAATATATATGCTTATTTAATTATGTATATATTATATTTCACTTATACGCTGTAAATAGCATATATAGCTCTATATTCTACAATTATATTTCTAATTGTAAAATCATGAACTGGAGAAATGGTTACAAGAAATATATATTGATACTGTAATGCAGTTTATGTTAAATAGTTGATAATTCCGTTTTAGCTGAAGGTTGTCAAGTTGTATTAAATTCTTAAAACTTGCTTTTTGGTAATAATACAAATTTTAGTGGTGAGGCTGAAAACTGGATGATGTACTTGTTCATATGGAATTTAAAAATTGATGGAAATATTATTTTTAAAGTTTCTTTTTAATAAAGGATTCGTAACTTTAGCTAATATATCATCGCTACTGGCACATGCCCTTTTTCTATGACCGAAGGGAAACTCATTGCGCATTCATCGAAGGGACATCAAAAATTGAGGCTGACAACTCGATTGTGAGAGTAAAGTTTTGTCGGCTGGGCAATGGTTTTATCATTTTTGTTCGAAATTGTAGAATATTCTCGTGCAAAAGACATTGTTTTTGCATTAATTCAGCCAATCCATAAAAACGCTCTAACCAAAATAATGATAATTTGTTGAAATTGCATAGCGTTTCTGGTAGTACATTCATTAAAATTGACATTAAAAACTGTTACAAAGGGAACAAAATTTATGATGGATTGAAATTAAATTTTGTTCATTGAAGCTGCATATTTTACATTGATACAAAATGCATTATATTTCTATAAGTTGGCATCTCGGAATAAATTCAAGCGAATTTTTTTCGCGGTAACATAAAGGATTCAAAGTGGCTGAAAAATTCATCGAGCGTCAAAATCGCGAATTCATTCTCATCTCCAGATTCCAATCTCAGCGTAGTAAATATTTGTCAGGCAACTAGTCCTATTCCAAACGTGAGTATTTTTATTTATTTAACAAATACGTATATTAACTGGTATAATACCATTCATCTGTATTTTCTGACAATAGAAACTTATACACATAGTCCTTCTAATTGTTTGTATAGCACAAATCAGTATTTACTCATCGATTTCATCGCAGTCGGCTTTGGCGGAGAAATGTTTTTCAGCAAGCAGCAAGTCATCTCATTGAAATTCCAAGCAATCGCGTGAAAAAATGACGCGAAAAATGTAAAATTACGGCTGTCCGATTTGCGCGGCCAATGAGAGAGCAAAAATTAGCGTAATAATAAAACTTTCTCCTTTTATCCGACAAAATGATTACAACCTATTGTGCGCTGCCGGCAGTCGCAAAAGTAATTGTCCCGATTCAGCAGTTTTTTTCTTAATCCATTGTCCTTGCGGGGAGAATAAAAAACAGTTGTCTCTTGATGTTGAATAATTTTTATTGAAAAAAAAAATACATTCACAATAAATATATTTATATATATAATATAAAATCAGTTGAAAAACAAGGTCCAACGACTAACGCTATTGGTGATTCGCATGGGATATCTCTGTTACGACACAATAAGTGTATATAACTAGAAAATAATTCAAAAAGCGCGGCTATTATGTATTTACAACTAAAAAAAACTTTGGTAAAATGTGCGCTGCTCAAATGTACAATAAGTATATTATATATACATATATATGTGTATATGCACTTATTGTATTTACCAATACATCTTTACTTATAAATAAACATGTACATACATACACATATATGTTTTCAGACATTCCTACATACGGGTATATATATTTATATATATATAACCATATATACATAATCATATATATTTACCCTCGATCGCAGTGTAACGTCGAAGAAGTTTGCGATTGAAAACAATAATTTTTAAGTACGAAACTGTTGTGCGCGCGGGTCACAACAGCAATCGGAAAGGCGCTTTTGCCGACAAAACAACGGCGAAAGGATAAAAAGAGGATAGCGCGCGGCATATATATAATGCGTAACAAAAATGAAAAGAATTCGTTAATCAGCATAGTTCGGGCGTGCGTTACATTGTACCGTTTATTATTATATTATCCTTTGTGTAACGATGTATTCATTCGACATCGCCGCGGCTTGGAAAAAAAAAAAAAAAGATTGCGGTAGAAAGTCGCCATTGGTTTTCTAATTTTCATTGCGAGCGCAAACCTCGAAGAGGGAAGGACGACAAGAAAGACAATCACGAGTTTCTACCGCGCGCTGTACAAAATCATACACCATTCAATCATACGGTCACTCGAGTACTTTAGATTTTGATTGTCGAGAAAAGAAAGTTCGCTTGAGAATTGTCTGGCCTGTGCGACTTGTCGTCGCGGACGTGATGGCCAACGAATCAATCGCGCGCAATGCCAAATCATAGCCGCCGTGTCTTGACTTTTCCTCGCTTCGACATTGCACATTTGATGTCTAACACAAAATGATGATCAAAAGTCGACAGAAACAATATCATTTAATGACTAGTAGGACGAAGTCGCGAAATACACACTCTTATTTTAATTCAAGTACAAAAAGGAATTCGTTTCGATAAATGCAAGATACCTTTGTACCGTTTGTCGTGACTTTTTTGAATTAGCCTTGGTGTGGAAGGAGCGTAGATCATGTGTGGGCCTTGAGTAGTCTCGAAACGTACAAATGGAATCATCGGTTTTACGAGTCCAAAGTGTAAAGTTACATTGTTTCATAGAGTTCTGTAAAGAACAGATATTAATTTCAAATGAGTGTATAAAAGTGGACATTTCACTTCAGTACAAAATCATGAATAAAGCATAGCCATTCTTTATTGAAAAAAAAGGAAAAAAAATAAAATAAAATAAAAAGAAACTGTATAATACTCTATGTATAGTTTATTAAGACTGAACGTATAATTACGATCAGATATCTATGTTGATATTATATTCTGAGAACCTTATACAATAATCAATACCATATTAATCAGTTGCAATGTGAAACAACGTATGATATAAAATGGTATAATTTGGGATCGGAGACTACGTGTATTGTCTACACATGACCTAGATACATAAGAAGGTGTTGGCTTTGACGAAAACGGGAGCGTCGTAGATTAGCAAAGGACATGGAAAAACTGTTTTGGATCTCATTAGCGGTAAAGAGAAGTATTATAGTTTGATCCGGACAGTATAGCGATGGTCGATAATTGGATGATTGTCCCGACATTCACATCTATATTAAGTTAAGAACTATCAACATTGTTAATTGGCTCAGTTTTGTCTGAAAACATGTTACTGTGAACCGCGTGCAATTATGTGTAATAACGCACATATAAATACCTTTGAATTCAACTGTTCGCTCATAAAATTTGTCTTAATCAATAAAACGTGTACGCGTATACAATAAGTGCGCGATTTACGTTGATCGGCAGTTCTCTTTTATCGTCATTTCGACGCTAACAAACGTCCCGTGCATGGCGTACTACATTTGTTACGCGCCCTTTTATAACAAATCCTTGATCCGGGATACTTTATATATCGGAACGCACGATAATCCGACATCACGTTCTGGTCCTCGAATCTCGGCATCTAGATTGTTAAAACGCAATCATACTTTTTCTACCCCGACATTCAAAGCCTGCGCGCATTCACCGCCGAGTCAAACCAGAACTATTCAAATTATCGTTTGATCTCGTCAAAAGAAGTGCATCAAAGTTCGCCATCTAAACAGGTTGAACCCCTTATTTTCATTCACAGGACATAAAATGAGACACTGCAACATCTTTGTTCCGGGCGCTTTTTTCCTCTCCTCTTGGCTCAAAGAGTCTGCGCGCTTGAAACGCCCTCATGCATATTATAATGACACTATTTTCTAAACAATTTGAGCGTGGTCGAGAGTGGACAGAGGGTGGGGTGGGGTGGGGGGAGAGATATGGTAGCGGTACTTGTTTGTCCGTGTTTTTGGTCTTAAGGTCAGGAGTTATAGCGGCGATGAGAATTTATGAAATGGTACCAAATGAACGATTCGATCGGCTCGAGACTCCCGCCGACCGTATCATAACGATACAGATTCCTCGAGCCGAGGAATAATCTCCGATACGGGTGAACAATCTCCTTACGATAGCCAGACTTTACGACCCGGATTTCGAGCCGGTCGATCTAGATCGGAACGCAATCCGATTTTTCAGCGGAACCCCGCGAGGCACGTCCCGCGCTCTCCCACATTCCCTGGGATAAAAGCCGACAGACGAGGACGGAGAACGTGATCCCGAGACCGAACTATTTAAATAATCGTTTAATCTCGTGGCAAAAAGCAATCCCGGAGTCAGCCGGCGGGATCGCGGCGTGGTCTTGGCGCGCGAAAAAATCGCCGCATCGCATTTATACACACACGACGCTAAATTACGCTGCTTATGCAAAATTGCAATAGGCCTGAGTAGTCGGGTTGCCGCTTTGCCTTTTCATTTCGACTTTCAACCAAGTTTCTCGCCTTTTCGTCATTCCTCGCTTTGGATCGGATTTATTTTGTTAAGAAATAATTCGAAACGTTTAGTCGTTGAAACAAAAGCTCGCTCCTTTCAGATATTTCAACCGGCGGAAGCGGGTGCCAAAACGTATAAAAATCAATTGGGGAAACAGACAGTCAAAGTGAATTCCTGGAAAGAATGCAAAATAAATCGATGGAATTAGACCAATAAAGAGGACGACAAAGACACGCTCGCTGACCGAATGTGTGGAGAAAAAAAACATTCAGATAGAGCTGAGCGGCTTGTCCCATCTTTAACTCGATTAGTCGAATCAGAACAATGCATTTAATTAAACTAACGAAGCGATGTAAAGTTCATTCGTTTAACATTCAATACGATCAAAAATAAGTATTGCCAACAAAACATATTAAAGGCAAGTAACTCAATTCAACTTAATTCTATTATTTCATAATTGCTACATAACGTACGACGCACATTACAATTAAATGTAAAGTGAAAATCAATGTCAAATAATTGACACCAGTTTATTATTTTCGAACAATATTTCGATGTTCATTTTTTTGCCTTTCAGATTATTTTCAATTGCTTTTGCCCGAGCCGGTCATTTTACATAGATATACAAATCTAACTCGTTTGCACACAATTCAATCAAGCGCGTTTTATTTAAAGTTTTATTCGCCAAACGTGTTACATCATAAAAATGAGCTTATTATATTAATTTCATGCATCGATCATTTTTTCGAAATATTCCTCAAGTTCTTGCTATACAATTGACTTCTATATACGCTGATAAGAACAAGCAAAGTAATCTTCAAAGTAATGCAGGTGAAAAACTATTTAATAAAAAAGTCTCTCTGTCTGAGTTGTTTGTATGGATTATAAAATGAAAAAATATTATCCTATGAAAAAGTTGATTAAACCTTAATTATACTGTGAAATACTTGTAAAATTATTTCCTGAATATTATCTGCGCAAGTTTCTATGGGGCAAAATTAGATTACCTCCTTGTCTATTGGAATTATGGGTAAACAATAGTTGTATTTCTATACAAATGTTGCATTAGATATGTTCAATTAAGTTGTAATTAATTGCGGCAAAAATGAAGGAAAGTTTGAGTAAGTATAATGATTTTGAAGATAGGTGAGTACTTTGTAAATATTCCCCATTTTACATGGTATGTATAAGACAGAAGCTTTTTTCAAATAATCTAATATTCAATGCGTTTTTACCAAGGCACTTGGCAAATAAAAGAGCTCCAAATATGAAGAATTGATTCATAATTAAATTTTACGCGAATAAATTAATAAGCTGCATAAAATGGCTGAGTCATTTATACTAAAATGACCGACTCTGGAGCAATTCGAAATTCACTGGTCGAATCTGAAATGCGTGAATATAACTCGGCACAATGAAACCCGATTCATTTGAAACTTTTCATTATAATTCGGACAAAAGCACAATTCATCTGGAAACAGCGATTGATTTCATGTCAACTGTTTCTCTCTCAGCAGGTCCAAAGTTCGGACGGAGGCGATCGCATTGGAGCTCGCAACTCCGACTACCCAAACGCATAGAGAGCCTGTCGTCCGATGCCTCCAGTTCGTCGGTACGCACTAAATTTCCCACGTTTGACGTAATCGATGAGCTTCTGGGCTAAAGAGAAAGAGTACACGGGCGAACTGGCTGGGAAGCGAGACGCACGGGATCGCAAACGCCCCGTAAGATTGCAGCTCGTGTATGTAGTGATTACACGATGGTCGGAGGCTGGAGGACGGCCGGGGCCCGCCTGACCTCGAGCGCTTCCGGGCTCATGGTGCGCTGCTTCGTGACCTGGTCGTAATTGTACATGGCCGCGAGGCCGCCCTCCGCGCTCACCTTACGCGCGATGTTGTTCTTCGCGTGACAGTGGATTTGCTGCTGGGCCTGGTGGTGTGGCGCTACCTTCTGCCGTTCGACGGTGTTGCTCGCGGCGCCGTTGTAGAACGCGTCCGCAGCGATGCTGCCTTCTTCTTCCTCGCGGCGGTAACGCCTATGTTTGGCCCTCATGAGGGAATACATGCCTGCAGAGATGAGCACGATGAGTACCAGCAGCGCCACCGCAGCTGCTGCGGCGATCAACCTCATCTCCGTGGGGTCGCGAACCACGAGCTTCAGGTTGGTTGAGTCCTTGCCTTTGTCGCTCTCCACCACTAGAGTGTACACCCGCGCATCCGCCTTTTGGATGTTCTTGATCTCCAGCTTGGCCCAATAGCAGTTGGTCATTACCTTGTTCTCCACGATTGGCTCCAGCGTCAGGGCCTCGTATTTCTGGTGCAGATTCTCCCCTAGGCACAAAATCGATTGGTTAGCCAGATACAACCACGTCACGAGATACAACTTGCGTCTTTCTTTTTGTCCTTGCCTTACCTGCAATCATGCTGCGGCAATTATGACCACGTGGCTAGTGTGCAAGGACAAATAGAGGACGGGGTTATTGAGCTTCACTTGATCAATGTTTATTACGTTTTTTAGATCCTTTTTGGTCGCACTTTTTATTTCATAGTAATAATGATGTATTCGACCTACGATAGCTATTATGACAGTGCTACGTTTATTTGTAGAGCGATTTATTGCGCTATCATGTTTTTTATGTGAGAAGAAATGAATTTTTGGAGTATATGGTCCATCGTGGGGATATAAAATAAGTCATGCATACATGTGTGACGTTCCATATTTTAGATGAGATTCTAATGTATAGCCATATGGCGCGGATTAATATACGGAGATGATATATCAAAAATATTGGTAGGTATATATTAAAATATTATCACGCTTGAATGAAAATGACGTTTTTGGAAATGTTCTGTATAGCTGGGATTAGTCGGATTTCGAGCTAGCTCAATTTTGAAGTTAAGAATATTCATTATGCAAATCAAAGCATTTCCACCCAAGTTTCATGTGATGTCTATGAGGACGATAGAATTTCAATATATTATATTATACGGGAGTAAGTGTACTATTCACTTTGTAAATTTAAATATTCGATTATGTTATTTTAAACAATTGTGAAAACTGGTTTCATTCCTAATGCGATTCTAACATTCAAAATGACTTTGTATCAGAAACAATTAAAAGAATTGTTGATTCAATTCTCGTTCATATATAAACTGATCCGCTTCAGAAAAATGAGAAAAGAAAAAAAATGTTCAGAGAAGAAAATGCTCATATTATTAATCTGTTGATATGTCATATTGATATTGATTGATAAACTATTAAATATACTGAACAAAAAACACGTAAAATTCAATTATATAAATTGAAAACAAAATTAATCTAAACTTGATTAAAAAATAAACTTGATAACAAAACATAATCTACTCAAAATCTATTAATTTTTATAATGTTTCCACTAAGATTTTCACAATTTGAATTATTTCATACAAAATACTACATCTGCTTTTGTTCCACTAAGCAGTCGAATAATATTTTTTATATTTATTAATTCATATAAATTATACATACTATAACACAGTGTAATTGAATAAATCATTATTATAAACGTTTTTATGCATAAGCGCTAACTTATTTAAACATTTATAAATAGCATCTTTACATAAAACATACACAATATAAAAAACTGGATCTAAAAAATTGATTCCGTCCATACAATATAAACTGATCATATCTCATTGATTATCGAACTAATAATATATTTGTATAATGAAGATTAATTTTTGAGACGAAAATGTCTTAATTAATAATCTCGCAATTGATCAAATGAACAAGTAACTGTCAAAATAGTCTTCATTCAAAATGATACTAAACATTGAGAGTTGATTTACTGCAGGAGCATCGTAAATGTTTCACGAAGAAATCAAAATTCAAGGCAGACCACGAGGCGTTGTTTTTGAAAAGTTGTCCAGTTGGAGGGAAAAAGGTTCTAGGTTGAGAATAATATACAAGTTAGTTCTTTTTTGAGGCCGTTGTTTTTGTGATAACTAATCGCAAGTTCGCGTAGAAACTTGTTCACGTTACACTTGGTCTACACGAGAAAGTATTTCATAGAAATGAGTTTCCTAGCCGAACATTGTTATTTGAAATTACATAGTCAATTACATTTAATAATAGAAAATGCCATACGAGTTGTTGGCGCGGTTATTACAGCGTAGGCAAGGCCGTAAAAAGTGCGCCGTAAACACGTAAGAAGTCCCGTTCTGGATGAATTGTTAAGTTGGTCCATTTTAGAATTAAGAGGCTTGTAATGTTGTGGTAACAGGTCGACGCAAAATAAGAAAGCCTGAGATTTTTGTTGCCGCGGCACTTATCTCCAGCGGGTCCGGCCGAGGAATACTGATTAGAACTCTCGGCCTAACTGTAACGACGAGAAACCAAGCGCGCCGACCCGAGAGGACAAAAGTTGGCGCCGATTTTTCGCATCAGCGCGGCCTCGAAAAGGGATTATCAGATGTGCTGGTTGGACTTCGTCAAACTTGTTATCGCGGTGGGGCAAAAAAAAGAAAGTTGCTTTTGAAAAAACGACCAGACTGGGCGTCCCAATTGCGCCGCAAAGAATCGTTTAAACAATTTGCGAGGCGAAGTTTGCCGGCGAAGTTTGTGGCGATTGTTCGGCGAAATAAGGTTGTTATTTAATTGCGAGCTCGCGGGGCAATTTGCAGCCGAAGATAAGTCCGCGAGTCACTCAATGCGGGCGTAATCCACGCGAGGACCACTTCGGCCACGAAGCTCAATCAAAACAAAAGAGAAAATAATAATTTCTAATTACGATTCGTTACAGATAATTGAGCCACTCATTAGCCCGAGCCTTAATAAGACTCCGTCTGAATGTTTTAACAGCCAATTAAGCGCTACGCTTATGGCCAATTTTCCAATAAATTAGTCAGAATCAAAGGGTGAAAGTTTAATTCCGTATAATGACTGTAATAAAGTTCGGCCGACTAAAAACACAATCAACGGGTGTATCTAACTTTTCTATCAACCCCTCTTCGCTCTTCTTTTTCGCGGTCGAGCACCCAAAGTCAACACTACACGTAGCGCCGCGTACGTTTGCACCAATTTACTATCTATGTTGCTTTAAGAAATTTGAAAATCACTCGACAATCAAGTTACGGTCATGTTTTCAATTGTCCATTTCCTATTTTATTTTTATATTCAATAATAACATGTATCACTTATTTTCTCAAGGTGTCGATAACACAGTCATCAATATCATTCCATTAATACTCTATTTCTAAAGACATTATAGCGCAATGTAAAGTGTCACAAAAATTGGATTTGTTCATTTTGTTTGAAGCTTCGGGATACGGATTATCGATTCTTCAAAAGAAAAGCGTACTAATCCGGGTTAGTTTTTGAGAAAGAAGCTTTCACAGTGAGCACTCAAATGACACGTTTAACACGGCGGTAGCTTGTGGCGAAGTTATAAAGTTGACAACTTCAGCTAAAATTTCTCAAAAAAATATGCATTGATCAGTATGAGATTTCAAATAAAAGATGTCATCTCGAGTAATGTGGATGAATTATGCAAATAGAATATTATTTCGTTACAGTTACTCTTTCTGATTCTTACACGATGAACCAACGAGCGATAAAACGTAAATTTCATAATTTCATAATTTACTGGATTTCTATCTATAAATTATCTTTTATTCAGTCAACAGGACTGTCATAATTGGTCATAGTAACTCTAAGAAAATGTTGTAATGCATGTATGTACATCCGAGAATATGGATCGATTCTAGTGAAAGGAAATTTTTTCAAAGACAAATAAAAGTTGATAAAATTCAAAGACAAACATTGAATGATAATAATCATCAATTTAGCAGTAGCAGTCTTAATAAAATGACAGTGTATTATGGAACGTTGATCTAAAAACCTAAATTCATTATAATGAATTTAATTGACAGCCAATATAAAGTTGCATAATTCGCTGAAATTGGAATCAAACTTGACCTTAACTCCGTCAAATCCTCTAAACACTTTCCCTTAAGTTGGAATCACCTTATTTAGTGAACTCTGCAACTCTATATCGAGTGGAAAACTTGACTCCGTTAACTCATTTGGTGGCGCATTTTTTAGCGTCTGAGAATTGAAATTGGCCTTTACCTGCTCTGATATAGGAGCTGCCCCACTGCCAGGCGACGAGTCTCGGAGGAGGTCGCGAGCAAAAGCGGGATTTGAGTCTATGCGCGGACTCGCCCGCGTAGCTGATCGACTCGTAGATGCCGTTTTCGCCCAACGAGGGCCTGGTCTGGATCTCCGGGGGCCCGGTGACGTGGAGGACGAAGCGCGTATCGCTGGCCATCTCGCGGCGCACCCCGTTGATGACGTTGTAGGCGACGCAACGGTAGACACCCTCGTCGGACCATTTGATATTACGCAGCTGGAGTTTGCGCCGGTTTTGTCCGGAGTTCTCGATCGGCTGCATGATGTCGCCCTGGAGATGCATCCAGCGGTAAAACGGCGGCGGGTTGGCCTCGAATTCCGGGCACTCGAAGGCCTCGATCAAGCTCGCCCCGAGCTGGGTCGTCTCCTCCACCTCGTCTTGGACCGAGTGCGCACCGCCCATCCGCAGCTTCGGTCCATCTGCGGTCAAAAAATAATTAAGATTAATCTTCGTTCGCCTGTTGGTACATTGATTGATCGACCGTTGGCGCTTCTTAATTGGACTTTAATTTCGTCGCCTTTTTTTCCACGCTTTTTCACCAGAGTGGGATCAATCGCTTTTAAGGCAATGACTTCTGGTCGGGCGGGATTTGGTCTTTTGGAGATGACTCTGATGGTAATGGGTATTACGTGACGTAGTTTTTGATCAGTTGGTTTGATAGGATTCTCTTTTGGATCCCATTTGCATCATTTATGATCTTCAAGGCAACTCCAATTTGGGAAGTTGTAATTTATTTTAGAGTAAGTGTTTGTTCAGGGTAATGCAATTGTCGTTAATTGAATCTTTTCTTTGTTGTGCTTCGGGGATCATTTTGATTAATTCGTTCGACCTGATTATGTCATTAGCGTTTTTGTCTCACAATTTAACGTGCGTTTCGAAGCTTTTGTCAACATTTTGTCAGTTTATTGATTCGTTTTTAATTAGGGTCATTTCACATGGGTTAGCTTAGTATCGACAAAAGCCTTTTTTTTCGTTTCACGATGTATATCTTACTTTGAATTAGCATGTCAGATCTTGATATTTTGGAGGAAAAGAAAATGGAAAAAAAGTTTTGATGAACTCATTTCGTCCTATCTTCTAATTTCATTTTATTATCTGAACGTCAAATTTTTAATTAGAGATTAACTTCATTAGGACGATATAGTTTGGAATAATTCATGTTCGTATATTCAATTTAGGCGAATTATTAATTGCTTTAAAAAACAGCACGTTTAAAGCCATCAAGGTTTCTTCCAAGCCTTAAACAGCTTACATTGTTCTACATTGAGAGTAGCGTTAAATATTTATATCAATAACAAACATTTACATTTTCAGACATTTGTCTACGTCTGAATAATTTCGTATGCCTATACGCCAACCATTTCGACTCTACTTTACGGAACTATTAAATTGAGAACAATGAGCTGAATTACTAACGAAAGTTTCTCATGATTGCCCTATAAATTATCAGTAATAAAATTGTTGTCAATATTTGTCTAGTTTAATCTTCGTCAATTCATATTAGTGTATAATAATATGAACTAACGAATAATAGTTCCAAAAAGTTCGATAATAAAATTCTAAATGTACATATTTAATCTCGGCTTTTTCCAAATTAAATATTTCACCTCAAATTGAACGAATATGATAATAATAGGACAACATTAAATAACTTAATAACATATTTCAATTGCAATTCATCACCAATAAAAGTGACTAAAAATCGTTTCATATCAAAACGCACAAGAAACCGTATTACAAGTAAATAAAACAACAGCAAAAAAGAAAGAACAAAGTGTTGAAGCGACCATTTTCAATCTTCCAATTTTCAATTTCAGTCTTGTCTCTTCATGATTTTTCCAACTTGAAATTCTAATTAAATTTGCACGAGAAAAAAAGATCCGCAAAGTTACTTAGTTGAAAAAAGTAGAAAAATGGATTACATTGTACGTCGAGTTTGTGGGCTGCATGGTTGAGCGACTGGCCAGCGCTGTTGCTGGCCTTGCAAGTGTACAGTCCGGCATCTTCTCTCTTGATGGGTTCGAACCTAATCTCAGATTCAACGGTGGTGCCGTTTCGCGTGTTGATCGGCGACGCCATTAGCTTGAGGTCGTCCTTGTACCATTCGATGGTCGCCGCAGGGTTGGATTCGGAGATGCACTTGAGGCTCACGAAGCTCGCCGAATCCTCCAATGCGGAAGCCAGAACCCGCGGGCTTGTCTCCAGTCGCACCTTGGGTGTATCTGAAAATCACTTCCCGTTAGTTATTTCCAGCGGTCAACAATACTGGGATCCCGTTCCCTGGCCATGCATCGCAGCACCCGCGACCTGGCTTTCCAGATAATATGTATATAACTTTACTGTTATGCGTGCTCCAGAAATACTCTATGCAGCTACTTTTCTTAGCCAACTTATATTTAAGTTCCAATTCGAAATAAAGTCTAGCTGATTATGACGCTCAGCGAGAGTTATTTGCGAGTTTCTGATGTCGCGCGAGAAATGAAGTAGATGCAGATTCTGATTAGAAACGAGAAATGGCAAAGTTTTGGGTCCACATTAAAAAGTTTTGACGAAGTATATTGTGGGCGCGCCAATTATGCTGGATAAATAATCATGAAAGCTGCAAAATTAGGCGAAGCTTGAAGAAAGAAATGGCTTTCGATGATGTATTTCTCGTTCTGCGCAGAGAAAACATTAAAAGGTCTTAACGATTTTTCAGTAAAAAGTTCATCATTTTTCTGACTTACATTTTTAATGGCTCATAGAAATTGACATTTCGCAAAATTTTGAACAAATATTGAAGATTCATGTTATAGGCAGATTTTTAGGTCAATTATTGGCTGATTTTTATATTGAATTAAATTTAATGACTTTTTTCAAATTGCGAACTATTTTGTATTATTTGAAATGATCAGAAAAATGAAGTATTTATTTTAAATAAGTAATTTTAATGTTCTTATAACATTACTGCTTGCTGTCCTGCGTAATATTGCTAGCACAAAACTTTGCAGTTATATCGAACACTTATTTAATGTATAACTTTCATCTAAGATTGTCAATAAAATCTGGAATTTTATTTACTTCGTGAATATGTTTTATGCTTGATGTTGTATTGTTAAAAGCGAATATTTTGCTTTGTGTTTCAAGTAATCGTATGAATAATGAAAAGAGTAATGAGTTCAATCACTCCACTATTTATATACTTTGCTTACAGACTTGTGATTTAAAAGTGTATTTGATATTCAATCATTTTACCAGCTTACAGTATTATAAAAATGAATGGTCTCCAATTTATTGCATTTACTTTGCGTCTTTTACATTTGAGTCAGAAAAAAGGAAGGAAAATGAGCTGCAGAAACTGCTGTCTAATCCATAATCGATATAGTGTAAATTCAGTTTAACGAAAATACTTTCGCAATTTTATGTAACACAGTGCCGTTTAAATATTGTATTGGATTACATTCTATAATTATGATACTAATTTTCATAATATATAATAATAATTGAAATAATTTCTGCACACGAAATATTGAATGGATAAATACAGAGATTATATATTCGGTGTTTACAACATACAAAATGTCCTCGCCTTATTTGCGATGGTCAAACAAAATTTTTAACTCAGTATATTTGAGTACATAATTAAATAACTATTCACTTAATTGAAACGAATATTTTTATTGGATTTAAGTCCGGCATTTCTACTCTTCTGTGTCAGCAAAATGAGTATGACTTAGAAGGTTTCTTTTGCATGAGCAATTTTAACAGAATGAAAATGACGTTCAGGGTAAACGATGTCGCAAATATTCATCTCTTTTTGCACACTTCTTTTATCTCGTCAAACACGATAAAATCCACAACTTTAATCAAAACTAATAGGATCCTATTATCAAAAAACACTTGAACATTATCAAATCACTTTTTTTTTCTATCCCGTCGAACAACTATACGCGTTCTGCAATATTTTTGTTCATAGATCTGTGAAGCGTTGTTGAAATGCTATCAACTGGAAAATAGTCGGAAAAGGGAGAATCTCCGTTCATTTCCAATTCTAAATTTTTGCGGTGCAAAAGCGGGCACTACAGGCTGTGCAAAAATAGCCAAATCGGCGCACAATGTCGATAAATAAATCAATGTATTCCGCGAATGCTCGAGCCTCGTGATGTAAATCCAAAAGAGTCGGATCTTTTTTCAATGCTAATGGGTGAAATGAACGCGGATTTCTTATTCGCGAAACCGCGTCGAGGTTTTCGTGCCTCCTGGAGCATATCGCGCACTAACTGTACCAGATAAATTATTAGTCGCGTTATCTCGGACTTATGCAAAATTGTCGGGCGAACGCGCGCTAAAGCAATAACGCTCGAGACCGCATAAATTAGCAAAAGCATGGTGCCTTCCTAGGCCATAAAACCTCGCGAACGCGTGCCCGTAGATTCCGCTTTTCCGCCGACTTCTTCATAAAACCAGCGAGCGACGATACAGCCAGCTACACGCCGGGCCCAATTACAGCCCTTTTTTTGCATCCGCTCGGACAAACGTTCCGGGATTTATTGCCACTCGTTACGGGGCCTCACTTACAGCCGAGCTTTCAGTCTCAGATTACGCATTAAAAATCCCTTACTTTATGCTCACCAAATAAATCCTCTCGCTCGACTTATTTGTACGCATGATCTTTCACCGTTTCCACTCGTTAACAACCTTCATTCTCTATTCCCCAGATTTGTTGCTTCTGCTTAGTATAATGTTCATTTATTTTTCGTTTAGTCAAATAAAACGTTGATTTGCTGAATAAATATCTCATAACTAATCGTAGATAAATCTTTCGCTCGTTTCCTTTTCGGCCTCATAGTTTTCGCTACGTAACAATAATAAAACCGATTATAATACGAATTTGCAGTTTTATGTTAGTACGCCTTTCTAAAAACTCATTACCGAAAGCCAGAACTGTTCTAACAACATTTTTCGCACGAAAATCATTGTAAAAATTACACCCATAAACTCATTTCGTTCCGAAGAGGCCACTTTTCAGGTGAAATCCTGACGGCATCGCCGAAAAAAGGGGCCATAACCCCGTGACAATTAGTTTTATGGTTTTTGTGGTATATGCCGTGGAGCATAAACGATGTTGCCAGGGTTCAAAGTCTTTTGCTAATTAACCAAAAAACCAATAATAATTTAGCGTACAAGCTTTCCGCGCTGTTTTTTCGGATAAAAATTGGACGGCAGTTAAAGTAATAGCCTTACAATGAACATTAAGTCGCGTTTCTGCGACTAATGGTTCCGGCGTTGTAGGATGCACAGCCAGACATTTTATAGGCTGATTATGGTTCTCCCTGGTGCCTCGAACTTGTAGGTAACTCCGCGCGTACCAGGTCTTTTGGTTGTCTATCTCCGTGCTATTATGCTGCTTGCCGAACGAACTCAACTCCTGATCTCCTATAAACCTGTGGCACAAATAGTTACAGACAATAATTAGACAAGCTTTTCGTTAACTCTATATAGCTTATATATATACATATATATATATATCAACAAATGACTGAACCTCTCCAGTCGATTATCTCAAAATTCAATCTATCTCAGATCTTTTTCTTATTTTAATATCACGCTGTATCATTTCAGAATAGAATACATTTTCATAATTAACTCAGACAGATACACATCAAGTATTGCTATTTCAGAATGTAATATTCTATGATGTTTCACCAGAAATGAAACGTTTCTAGAATGCTATATCGCAACATTGAAAGAAACGTTGCAGTAACATTAAATAACGTCGATGCAGCGTGAAATTTCTCGTTGAAATTAAATTCTAATAAACGTTATTGTAAAGCTTAATATAACGTTGTAGGGACTTTTCATTAAAATTACGACAAATAGGTTATATATCGATTTTCCACGGAAACGATTTATTTATGTAAGGTCATATATGAAGTTATCTAAATTTTAGAAGTTATTGAAAACTTTTTGTTTTTAAATTGTCATCAATGTTTTCATTAGTTTATTTGTTTAGAGAATAGTTATTGTTTTATTGACGACTTATATTTTTTTAACAAGAGACAACTTTCCACAATGAAAAAGCAATTCAACTTTGATTTTTCTGGGTTTATTTAATAATAATGAAATTTAAATGATATTGTGTATAATATAACCTTTTTTTCATATTTACAAAACTAGATGGGTTTGAAAATATTATTTCATAAAATTTGCTTTCCAAGAATTAATTTTTTTAATGCATATTCAAAGTAAACTATAAAAATATATGTTAACTGATATTAATGAGAAAAAATGATTAATATATTCTCAAAATTGCAATATGTACTGATAGATGAAGCAATATTTTAAACAAAATTCATTATATACTCTAAAATAATTTTTAAGTGAAGCTCGAACAAATTTAATTCGAAACCCACATATGGCAGCAAAAATGCAATAAAAAAAGTTTTCAGCTATTATTTCGTTTTCTAATTTTTCTTTACAATCTGTTTTTAAAAAATACATAAAAAATGATAAATTTATTAAAACAAGTGAATTAAAATCGGTACGGTATTTTTTTTCTTTTTGATGAATAATATACATGAAATAACTTATTGCAATTCACGAAAAGTATTTTTGAACCATCTTTTTTGAGTTGCTCTCAAAATTATTTTCGCTGGGGAATTATTTTTGATTGTACCGCAAACAAATTATCAGTTTTTTCACATAAAATTTTACATCAGACAGCAAACTTTGATTTCTGCTGAAATTTATTTGTTTCAATATGTTTGCGTGATTTCGTTCCAATTGCGAGATACTAAAACATTCCAAATGTTATATTTCATTCAAATATTATCACGCAATTCACATATTCTTTGACGTTGCCTCAAAAGTGATAATTACATCGGGGGGAAAGATAAACAAAACACGTTACAAATGTGCCCTGTCACGAGCGTTGGAGCTGAATTCAAAAATGTATTATATATATATAGTCAATTCCTCGACTTCCATCAGGCTTTCACGATTCTGTATCTGCACATTTTACTATGACTTCTATTAATCAAAACAAACAACAAATGTTCGGCGAGTGCATCATGAATAATTGACAATCATAGAATCTATCGTCTGTTTATTATAATTCAGTGTTAAAATCTCATTATAATATCAAACTAGCACAAACCAAATATTAGCTGCCCTTCGGAAACATAACAAATTGACACAATTCCCCTATAAGTGTGAAACAAAAGTATCGTTATTTAGAATGATAACGAAATTGAATAGTTTTCATCACGAAAATAGTAGTTTTCTGTGTCCCCAAAAGCCATAACGACTCTTTCGGCCAAGCATTAATTTATCGGAATAAAATTGTCCGTCCCCTTGCCGACGGCTCGAAAACCACAATTAATTTTCTTTCTCTCCCCACGAAGCAAAATCTATTATACATCAAACTCCTGAAAACCATCAAACGATTATTCCTCTAATAACAAAGCCAACGTCTTAAACTGTAAATTAAAGAGCCTCGGCTCGTGCTCGGAGTCACGAATGCAAGAAACGAAGGCATAAATAAACCGTTATTAAGTTTTATCATTAATGACAAAAGCCGGCCTCTTTTCTTTGGCCGATTGTCGCAGCGGTAGACAAAACGAGAGCCGTATCAGATCGATGCAAACGCATTTTCTGCTGCCGCGATGAATGCTCCTCCCATAACAATTATGTTAATGAACAGCTTGTAAGTCGTTAGCCGAGTGCAAAAAACTGGTTATCTGAGTGCAAAAAATGGGCCGGCGCGGCTTCGGCGCGATCGCGCTCAGGAAGAAGGAAACGCCGGTTACGTTTCGAGCGTGCGCGATTGCGCAAGTCTTAAGTGCAATTAGCACGGATTGATAAAGTCGGCATTATCGCGTGCCCGGTGTGAAATCGCGACACGACGCCGCGCACGCAACAATACGCCACTCTGGAAATCGAGTGCGACTTGTCGTCGAGCCGAAAGATAAGCCTCTCCTCGGACGCGACCGCCAGACCGTGAAACTGAGAGGACAATCTCGGCCCTTGTTTCCTCCGCAAGCGCGTTCCGCCGCTTGCGGATGCGCTGCTGATGCCCAGTCCACAACGAAAAGTCCAACCAAATGTCACGCTCGCCTGCGACTGCAACTTGTAATAAAAAATATGCAATGCCAAATTATATACACTTTTCATATAGTTCGCCCACTCAAACGCGATATGGTTTTGTGAAGAGCAACGGTGGCAAGACATTTTTGAGCGCGCTTGTGATGCCAGACTGACTTTATATTCATAAATTAGACGTTTCTATATCAACTAATTGTCAATTCATTTATATGTATTTCATTATATACGAATATTGGAATTTGTTCTTTGTAAATGCAAAGAAGGGTTCTACATCATGGAAATTGGAATAAAAGTTCAAGAAGTTAATAATAATTATGAAAATTACTTGTAATTTTGAGTTGAAAAATTTCACATACTCTAAAAATATCGTTTGAAGTTTAAATGAAATCCTTTATACCAAGCAGATTTTCAGTAATAGATTTATCTCCGAAGCAATTACTTCTTAATTTTAGAGGAAAATATAACTTTTTATCGTAAATATCATAATAGTTTAAAAATAAGAGGAACTCTGTTGAAATTTTAGAGAAAATTGTATGCGCTTCAGAAGGAAAGATTTTATGTATAATGTTCAATTTAAGTTGAAAATATTACTTTTTTAATCAAGTTACCTTTGTTAGAGGAATTTTGGCAGTCATAATCTTGTCGGTGTTAAGGTAAAATGGACATTAATTATTTCTTATTGGAGTTATTAAAAAATAACTATATAATATAATATAGTTGATTGTATTTAATCTTCAGTTTTTTCAGAAATTTAAGTTATGATTAAAAAGCACCGTAAATATATTATTTATAACATCTTAGTCGTCTTTTTTATGTCGAATCGAATAATTAATGTGACGTTAATTTTAAATAGCTATTAAAGAATATATTCCAACTTCGTATACTTTTTCTTCAAGAATTTTTTCTCCATCTATGAATATATAAAAGTAATTATAAATTTGTAACCTCACGGTGAGAGTATGATGTATCCATGAATTATCAATATAATATAAACTTTATCAGGTACATATTTATTATGTATTATTGAATTCGTGAAATACTAATATAATATATTGGGAATCGAATATTCGCTATATAATTTTAATTATATAAGCTATAATAAATCAAAGGTAGATTTACTATAAATATTATATATATGATTATCCCGATCATATGTAATAAATTTACGAATTGCATATCATTAAGTTTTTTTTTCATTTAACAGTTGCTTTTAACTTGTAATTTTGTGTTACGTATATATTTTTTAATGGAGCAAATTATTTGCTTTTTAATACATAGCCTTTACATCTTATCGCTCTTTATTATGAGGACTTCAATTTGAATTCAATTAATGCGATGCCAATATTTCATGAACGCTTATATGCCCTTTTCTATTGATATAATTTGCTTCACGCAATTATTTTTTAAATGCAATTTCAAAGATGGAAAAAAAATTAAAATTATATATAATTAGAACAAAATATTATATTTATCGTCAGGGTTATATAATAATTGGTTTGAAATATAGGTTTAAAACAATATAGCTTTCAAATAATTGTTATTAGAGTAAATATGTTGTATTTGAATGGTTGCAAACAAAAGGTAAGTTTTATGATTGCGACCTTTTTTGATGTAACCACAAAAAATGTTCAATAACACATTTTTGTACAAATCTTTCATAATCCATCTGCGAGTGAGCATTCTCAAAAAAGAGCAAAATTTTCTGACATTTACAGTCAAGTCACCAAATTTTTCTTTCCTTTCACTTTATTACTTTTCTATTTCCATTTTACAAAACTTTTATTTATCATCGAATCGAACTGAATTCAGTCGAGCTTTTACGATCGCACATTTTTTCGAGAAAAATGTGTGGACTTTGGAAAAGTGCGGCATTCGACTTGGTCGAACAGATGAAAGTCGCGCGATAAGTGCTAGCTTTTCATGTTCGAGGGGAATTCGAATTTTTTTGCCTGCGCTGCGATTAAAATTATTTTGCGAGGGATAAATTATCACGAAAATTTGTTTCCATTATCCCGCTGACATAAAATGAATATGAGGATTACGCATTTAAATGTCTCATAAAAAGGTGAACATTGCAGAAAAGAAAATGTTCTTGGCATTTTTCGAGGTAAAATGTTTTAATATAAGCTACTGGCAGAGCCGAGCCACTTAGGATAAGACAATTTACGCGTTCGGATGCTCCGCAGAAAAAACGTCATTAGTTTTTTTTTTCTACCAAGAGAAGAATAATGTTGGATGTAACTGTTCATATAATGATGTTTTCTTGTTATGCCAACAAGATTGTACGTGTGCCTTGAAAATGTTTTAACCTTGTAATGCTTTTATAATGAAAGTAAATTTTCATTTGAAAAATCTACATAGCTTTTTGAAAAGAAATTCAAATTCTCGCAAATGTTATTTGCGAAATCCTAAATTTTGCATAAATTTTAGTAACAAATTTATTTGCCAGAACAGTTCTTTGTTTCCGTATAATTATAGAAGTTTCACTGAATAAAAATAGTTGTTTATTTGAGATGCCAATGGCAGAAACAAACTCGAACCTTTAATATGCATTATAGATAATGTGAATGGAAACTCATCATCCAAAGTTGCGTTAGATCTCGACTGTGTGTTCAGCCTTATTTTTTCAAATTAGTTAAACAAAATTATCTTCCAGCTATCTCGACTCACAAACTAACATTAGGACTTCGCTGACTTTAGAGAAGATTGTTTATGTACGTAATAAATATTTAAAGTAGATTAAACCAGAAAATTTTCGAATGGAGATACAGTTATCTTTTACTATTCATAATTTATGCTTTACGATCCAGAGAACACACTTTTAAGATATTTTCATCTTTATTACAAAAAAGGTAAAAAGTAGGAAAACTTGCAAATATCGTATTTCGAAGTATATGACATTTTAATGTCAGATATTAGAGGAATATGTCTAAAGTGCTCTTTTTACAAGAACGTTTGATGTATGGAGGTTTATTGAAAAATGCATTTTCCAAACTTAACCGTTTAAGGATCAGTCTTAAATTCTCAAGTATTAAGTTCAATTTACAAGTCTTTCCTCAGAGAACTCAACGTACAGACTGGCCGTTTAAAACAATCTTTTTTATTTCTATTACTTAAAAATATAATATCTTTTCGTGTGTAAATATTGATATATTCGAATCAAATATTCCGTGTATACAATTTGGCAACTCAAAGTTTTTTTCAACATTTGAACAATGGAAAGTTTATTCGTTTACTTTTAAAGTCGAGCATCAAAAACTGTCGCTTGTTTTATCATACGCATGAAAAAATATTTTGCAAAATATAAACAATTGCAAGCTCAGCGACTGTGTTGCACAGAGTGAAGAAATTTATTTTGATTTCAGCATAAAACTGTTATTTCAACGACAAAATTTGGTAAAGAATTTCCAAAATATGATTGTTTAAACTTGAAATCCAAAACATGATCATTTGGCATATTTATTTTCCAAATCCACTTTTCAAGCTGAATAAACAAACATTCTTTGGAATCAATAATTTTGGACCAAACGCAGTTTATCCCGGCCGTATTTTTCTCCGGCAGTCCCTTAAATTTCACAAAACATTTCAATGCTCGTACTCCGAATAATTCAACGTCACCACTCACAAATCCCGGTTCATTTGATTAAGATATTTGCGGAAAAAAATCCAATATCCCGGATGGGTTCGAAAAATTGGTCGAGTTCGAGCAACAGTGACGTTGTTGTTATTCGTGTATATATCGCTGCTACGAATAATGTCCGTGTTCGACGAAAAAGAAGAATAAGACATTTATCTCTGGAGCTTAGCGGCGGAAAAAGTAAGCGTGTTCCATTCGGACGCGACTCGTACGCACGGACCAAATGCTTTTGATTGATTTCCATTGTGCGCTTTTCATCCCGTCGATGTTTTTCTTTTAATCAAACGCACGAAGATTCATGCCTCGTTTCAATCAACGTCAGGAATCATATTATATTCACCACTTGAAAAATAACATACATTTCACGTATCTGTCATGAAATTTTTTTGCTCCCCAAAAAGCCGAAAAAATAGTTCAAAATCCGATACTTTAACGCGTTTTTTCAGAGCGAGCAGCAAATCGCCGAAAAAAGCTCTTGCGCGATAAATACATTCAACAACGATGCCAAAAAAAGAAGCGGCGCGATTTTTTGCCGGCGTTTTAAAATAATTAAAGATGAAAAAACATAAATAAGCGGGTATTAGCGCGCGCGCTAGGCCTATTCGGTTTTATGGGCAGCAAGCTGTAGTAGCACCGATAAATCGGCGTCATCAAATATTTATAAGGCTTTTTATTTTATTGCTCGTTTTTCCTTATCTGAAAAATCCGGACGAAAAAAGGCGGCGCGTTATCGCTCGAAAAGTCCCGGCGAACACGTCCGCTCGCTTTTACGGCGCTGGAGCAAGTGAAATTTTAGTGGACGATTAGCGTTTTTCGTTTCGGTTGATCCGTAAAAGGCTGCGGCTATTTGGACGCGCTAAAGACCAAATGACCGATAGGCGCCAGACAGGTTCAAATAAGCGACGTGGTTGGCTCACCATTTGATGTCGGCCGGTGGATTTCCGTATCTCGAGACGCAGGAAATCGTTGTGTCCTGGCCTTCCCGCAACGTCAGGGCCCCGTTTAAAGGTCCCTCGCCGAACTTCAGCTCCGGCATCCGTGGTTTCACTAAAAACAACAAAAGTCACGTTTCTGGTGAATCCGCTTTGCTGATGGAAATTGATATTGCAACGAAGATCATGTTTTTTCAGCTTATTGCCTTTGTTCAACTTCTTCAAATTTCACTTCCCGTTTGTCTTTGATCGTTGACAATCCGTTGAAAATAGTTATTTTTATTGTGGCATTTCGAATGAATATACTTTTCTTGATATTTGTATAGGCAAAAGCAAAGCCAAACAAAACCACAAAATATAACGAAAGCTATGCCCACAAAATCACAATCTCTCTCTCTCTCTCTCTCTCTCTCTCTCTCTATCTCTCTCTCTCTCACTCCCTCACCTTTTCTATCTCTCTCTCTCACTCCATCCCACAACACCACAATCACACCACACCAACACAC
>JABFQD010000257.1:0-30752 GCA_022817045.1 Psix sp. ZL-2020
TAAAAGTTAACTGCAACATGTTTGTAAGCTTAAAAAAATATGCATTGTGGTTATTTTCAATTAATCATTTTAATTTATGTTAAAAGTAAACCATATCACAACTAAAATTAATTTTTCGTTATAATTTTAGTAATTAAGTTTATAGTAATTTCATAATAATAAGAAGTTTAATAGTAATCATTTTTACAAGTATTTCAATTTATTCAAATTATTTGAAAAAATTGAAACAATTAAATTATTATCGAACAACTCAATTTATCCGGCTGTAATTTGTAGCATCTTCGTCTTTTATGTGAACTTTATGTGACACATTTTAGTATTTTTTTCTTCAGAGGTCTACGACAATAGACCAAAGTGATACCTTAAGTCATTTAAGGGTCAACATGTAAAATAATAATTTTATGTAATTTCATCAGCACCAATTAACATACTTTTAATAATACATTCAACATTATGTACAGAAGTAAATAAAAATTAATGTTTATTTGTTTTTTCAGTAATAAAATTAATAAATGATTTAAAATTATTCATGTTAATTGAAACTGACCACTTTAAAATTCATTCAGTTGATCGTAAAATACATTTTTAAATTAAATTTATGCAAAAATGTTAAATAAAAAAACAAATAAATTGAACAGTCAGCTAAATACAAATTAAATACAACTTAAAGATAACACTGAAATTAATATCACTATTTATGATATTAAAATATAATTATATAATTCATATATTAATTTATACAAATTGAATGTGAGACTGTGAGGTGAAAGAAAAAATGTATTAAAGAAATTTATAATAAAAATATATATTTGAATGTCACTTAAGATTTGCAAAAGTAAACAAATGTTTCAGCAGTAAATAAAGTAACTGTTTTTTTTAATTATTTACACGTGTCTATAATTTCAATTTCACAAACAGTGCATCGTAAGTTCTATATTAATCGGGTGAATATAAATGTAAATCAGTCAAATTTGACTACAGATGGATCATATGGCTGGCCTTTGAAAGGTGATCCTTCTGCATCCCATGCCTGTTTTAATATTTGCTCCATTTTCTGAAACGTCATTTCTTAGTAATATTGCATAATAATAATAACCATAGGAATACAAATTATATTGTTTATGCTAATATTTAAAGATTATAGAACATAAAGAATGTACTAATTTACATAATTAATATCTAATAATCAATTTTATCTTGCAAAGAGAATATTTGAAACAATAAATATGCTTACTATTTGATCAGATGTAGGTTTTCCTAACATTTTTTGCTGTTGATTCCACATTAATTCCTGTACCTTCATTTGTTCAAAATCATCCAGCTCACTAATATCCCTGGAGCAATCTATTTCATTTAATTTAATCTTAGGTTCATCAACTAACAAAGATTCCCACCAATTTTCAACACATTTTTCTAAATGAATCTGCCGAAAAAATAAACAATTAAATGAAAACGATATTAAATAAAAATGATATTTTTGACTTAATCTCTAGACCCGATTTTCAAAACTTACGCTAACATACTGCCCACACATTAAACTCCATAAAGATTCTTTTCTTTGAATTTTAAAACTCAATTTTCCTCGGAAAATGTTCGTCCACTTCGACGATAGATCAATGGTATCTTTTTTAACAAATTGTTCTACATCCTCTGCATTACTATTTACTAAGCATTCAGTATTTACTGAAATGTTTATTTCTTCCGCTAAAATATTAACTTGCAGATCTTTTGTAGAACGAACGCAACTTGGGATATTTATAGAAACATCTAAGTCAGATATCGTTTGGCTCCATGAATAGTTTTTTCGATTAGCACCATTGTAACTTTCTGGAAGCTGGGACAATTTCACCCGCGAGTTCTTCGTAACACACGATTCGGTCGCTATTTCTACTTCATGAACGACAGCTGGAATTTGAGACTCATTTGCAACAGAAGTTGAAGAACTGTTGGCAATCGCATTAGAAGGCGACTGATTTTTCCATTTCATAAAAGTCGTTCTCACAAGATTTTCTGCGACGCCAGGAGGAAAACCTAATTTTTGACCAGCTTCACTTTCTATATAAAAATCTGTACTGCAGAATGAAATCAAATTATTGTTTATTTTCATACATGTTGATGAGCATTTAAGAAAATAAAAATTAACATACCATCTGTATAAGAATCCAAAAAAAGCATCAAGGAAACAAGTGACATTCTTCTCCCTCTTTAAAATGTCTAAAAACTGTTTATCACTTGTAGACACCATTGTTACTCATATAAATTGATCCTGAGATGTGAAGGATATTTGTCGTTTGATTCCAATTTCATACGGCAATTCTGTAAATGTTTGAAATTAAAATGGTATATATTCGAGAATTTAAAAGTACGATTTTTTTGAACTGATCATTAACATTGTTATAATAAATTATAAAAAATTACTTTTCAAACAAGTAATTATGCAAATGAGATACTGATTTAGTTTTTGGCAAAACAAGTTTCTATAGTCTATTAATTGAACCAAAATAATAGTTTTATTTACAAATAAAGACATAACCTTAAATAATTCTTAAGTTATTCTTGCTTCTTACCTTACTTTTGATGCGATGACGCTAATTCAAAGTTTGAATTTTTTACTTTTTTTTCATTGAATTTTTCAGTCAATGTAAATTACCGTATATTACTAGCACGAAAAATTTTCAAAAGTTCATTGCACCGAATTTTTTATCAGTGACTTGGTCAGTGACGACAATTTAATTCAATCCGTCATTCCGCTAAAGTAGGTGGCGTTAAAATAACTTTGCAAGTGCGCTGTGCGGTGCAATGACAGTTTTCAAAATTTTAAGAACTAAATGAAAATCTAAACAAAATATTATTAATAATCTCATAATTAAATGTTAAAATAAACAAAATTCAAAATCAAAATTAAAAGATATCCGTACATTATATTTTAAAAGATATTAAAAAATTAATAATAATTGACTCCGCAATTTTTTCTTTCAGAAAAAAAGATAAAATGGCCCTTTAATTTAGTATTTTCCTTATATTTGTTTGTTTTCTCTCTATAAAAGTAATGATTTAAAGACATAAATAATATATTTACAAAAATAAATGCAAACCTGAAAACTGATAAAATCTTTATTTCCTCAGTGAAAAAATATGTTATACTACATGAGTTAGCGACGAAAAAATAAATGTGACATTATTCTATGGTTTCGCTTTAAGAAATGTCTATTTTCGTATCATATACAACAACCATTTAAATATATTCACGATTAACAAGTATTTAAGAGTCCTCAAAATCAGCATATATGTATAGACTTAAATAAGCGTTGAAGAGCATAGATCAATAATAATTTCCATAATTGATTTATGTATTCCTATAGGATACAAAAAGAAATCAGAAAATACTATAGTAGTGAAACTTATACACAATTCATTTGCAGACAAAATAGATAATCAAAGTGAAATATAAAGAAATAAATTGTTTTAGGTAGGCAGAAAATAATCACAGCCGTTTCCCAAGCAAGGGGTTTAAGGAATCTTTCTATCTAAAATATTGAAATATCCGGATCAATAAGAAAATGTTTTATTCGTTATCTCAAATGTTCAAAATACGCAAATTTCATAACATTGAAATCAAAATGAAATATCTCTCACTCTACATTTATAAATTATTTAAAAATCTGTACTGTCACTCAATATATGAGTTTTGTTTCTTATTTGTGAAAATGAAAAATCGTATCAGCTCTACGTTTTTTCAATACAAAGTTGAACGCTTCGTTATAATAAAAGCATTACGCTGCCGACCAATGTTCTGACTTCCATAGCAACATATACATGTTGTGACTAAGTTCCTCCGTTTCTAAATTGTTTATCGGGAAATCAGTGTACCTCGCGATAAGACTTCTGTATCCTTGACCAACCGTCGCAAGGAGTTTTTTCTTATCAGAAGACTTAAAGGAAATGATCTGACAAACTTTGCCCTCAAAAGGTCGAAAAACTGTAACTGGCCTCAGAGAATTACATTCGGCCACAGCTATGCATCCCCACGTTGTACCAATATATAAATGATTCATATAAGTTTCAAATGCAGTGATTTGACACTTTTCTTGAGTGAGGTTTTCTTCGATTGAAATGGATTTCAGACTTTCAGAGCATGGCACTAATTTGGACATATCTAGCTTGTTCACTATTCGCTTCGATTCAACATCCCATTGGTACACAACACAACCTGGATGAGTGTAAGAAAGAATACAACTTTCTGCACTTAAAAGATAAGTTGCGAATATACTCCCTGCAATTGATGAAAATAGTTAATAAATCCGAAAATCGACAAACATAGTTTAATTCAAAGATAACTGCTGCTTACCTGCTATCTCATCAGGAAAGTGTGCAATTTTATTTGTGTCCACAATGTTTCCATCTTTTAAAACATAAACAGTAATTTTACCAAAACTTTGGCCAGCCCACAACTCTAAAATGCGACGTTTCCTTTGCACAGTTTGGAGGGAAGTTGTTTTAACATTTGTATCCTACAACGAGAAGTTTTATAAGTTCGAACCTGAAAAACTTGTTTAACATCTAATATTTCCAAATAATTTTAAATACTCACAGAATTTGGCACTAATTCGGTCTTCTTTATCGTAGTAAAGGTATTGGAAATGAGAAAGATTTTACCGCTATGCATTGCAACTGCAAATTGTTTGAGTGGTTCCAAATAAACAAGGCCAACGATGTTTGATTCTTTATTCAAATCCGGTTCCAAAATAGTATTCCCTACGCGGCCAAAATTTGTACTTAAATAAACATGAATTTGACCCGCATTATCTCCCATCCAAATATAACTGTCCAAACCACACATCGCATAAGGAATCACAGGTGTTATGATTTTAATATGCTGCATCCAACCTTTATTAGTAGCCAATAACATATCGACTTCGCCGTTATTGTGTCCGACCCATATTTCGTCTCCAATTACATTTTCATCGAGTTGACGATTTGTCAATGTGATTGCGGTTACCTAAAATCACCATGATAATGAATTGAGTAAACGAATAATTTGATAACAAAACGATTGAATTGAATGAAAATTGACTATGTTGATTTAATTGCAAAAAAAAAAATACTAACTTGAGTGCTTTCAGTTAATAGCACCACGTCAATTAAATGTGTAAATTCCGGCGCAGATGCAATAGAGACGATTTGACTAGCAGTGGGTCGATCTTTTGGATTCTGAGCCCAACATATCACCATTAAATCCAAGATGTAACAAGGATGCAAAGTTTCTCGATAAGTCAAGGAAGGTCTGCCACCTTCTAAAATACACTCCTTAACTGCCTCATGTCCCTCGAACGGTTGTCGCAAAGTTATTAATTCATACATGAACATTCCGAATGAAAAAGAATCAACTTTGTCAGTATATTCTTCTTCACCATTATATTTAATAATTTCCGGAGCCATAAAACCTTCGGTACCGCCAAAACCTTTCGCACCTGATGAAAATGAAAAAATTGAATAATTTGTTATCAATGAAAATTTGAAATCATGACAAATGCGAACAAATATAGAACAACGTTGATTTTACCTGAGGGTAAAGTCAACCTTGATATTCCATAATCAGCAACTTTAACATGTACAGGACACTCCGGATGTTCTTGGAAAGGTTGTGGCATCTGCCAGACCAGGACATTTTCTGACTTGAGATCTCTGTAAATGACTCTTTGCTGATGTAGATATTCAACAGCTTTTGCAACTTGTAACACTACAGCTTGTAATATATAAGGATCTAATTTAGCGCCAGATCTTCGATAGTTGCGCAACACATTGTCTAAGGCCCCTTCAGGTGCCAAATCAAGCACTAATGAAAGTGGACTAACGACAATCCCAATAAGAGGAACTATGTTTGGGTGGCGTAGAGTCAATAAAATATTCAATTCCTGGCGAGCCGTACAATAAGCTTTACAGGCATACTGCAAAGGGTCTCGATCCCATTTACTTTGGGCTGCTTTGTAAGCAAGTACTGCCGATTGTTTTGAGTTCGGACCCGGTGGTACCGGTTGCAGCATCTTCATCGCCACGTCGGCTCTCTGGTTAGTGCCCGGTAATTTACATGTACCTTTAAAAACGAAACCAAAAGCTCCTCGACCCAACATTTTCCCTCTTTTTATGTCTTCAGATTTGATCACGTGACGTGGTCCTAGATCAAGAAAAATAATATCTGGAGCTACAAGGGATAAAGGGATATCCGAATGATTTGGACAGTGAATTGTCTTGTTGCTGTAAGCTGCGAGAATACATTCTTCTACCATCCAAGAATAAGTTATTGTTCCCTCAGACTGCAAAGTCTGATTACTTAATTCCGGATGACCCTCTAGAGATGACACTCTACTAGATGTCGAGCTTTCATAACTGTTGAAAAATATATATATTTGAAATTATGCTTTGTTTAAGTGTAAATAATAAATAATATCACTTACCCTACGCCACTGTCAACGTCTGATTTGTAACTATCCTGACTTTGTCTCTCTCGATTGACATAATTCTTTTGAGTATCTTCAGGAGAGTGTTCATTATCCTGCTTACTCTCTTCTAAACTCATCAGACATCTAGGACATGGTATTAAGCGAGTAACCAATAGCTTGCCTTCTGAAGTGTGTACAAAACGAGTTCCTAAAGTAGGATACCAATCCTCCAATAAAATATCAATGTGGTCGACGATTAGAGCCAACAGTTGAGGCATACTTTCAGCTTGAGGCTCTACGACAATAACTTGGTAGCCCATTGGTTCTCCGTTATCACTATCCGACACAATTGGTTGTTTGACAACTAAATTATCAATTGGGAACCAGATTTCTAAAATTGCCGAATTCTTCAAATCAACCGTACACCAATTGCCATCTTGTTTTAACCTGAATTTGTATTGTTTGTAGTCATAAGGCAAATTGTCCAAGTTGTAGTTTATCTCTTTGAGTCTCAGAAGAACTATGTTAGCGTAACGCAACTCAATCCCAGTTTGCCAAAGAACCCATTCAGCTTGGATGTCTATTAACGAAGCCATATACTTATCGTCTACGAAATCCTTGAATGGCGCAAGAAAAGACATAACGATCTCGACAATGGCATCGTCAGCTAAAATCCTAGTTATAAGTCTAGACCAAAATCCACTCGGGAAATACGACATTAAGAGTAGCCGTGTGATTGAACAGTCTGGTTGGGGTCGAGAGGTTAAAATACATTCAGACTGGCCTCGATCTCCCGATGGGAATGTACAAATAGGCGAAGTAATTTTTTTGGTGCGCATGTGCCAACCGCGAGTTTTCATCGGCACTTTAACGATCTGATTATTACGTAAAATATCCTCTTCGGTAGGCAGTAAGGAGGGAATGAGTAGAGTACGGTAGTCCCACGTGAGAGCCACCTCAAATTTGTTTAGCAAACTCACTATATAGCCCTGAGTATCAATGCTCGACATAGTAGATGACTTGAAAACATGTTGAATATCATCTAGTTTCATTATGCCGGATCTTGCAAAAGGGTTTATTTCACGTATCGTAACCACATGAGCTAACATGTCACACAACCATTGAGGGTCTAGGAAGTAAAGATCTTTCAGCGTTGCATCGTCATAGTGAAGTATTATACCATTTTCGTGGAGGAACAAAGTTGCCTGATGCAATTCTGAACTATCACGAAACGATCTGAAAATGAAATGAATGTTTGTAGAATCCAAAACTCGTCTGTAATTCATGTTCTGTTTTTAAAAAGTACCTGTGTAATTTGTGGAGCTCGTTATTAACCGCTGCATAATACTGATCGGCTTTCAGAACAGGATCAGCACCAGCTAGTCTTCTGTCGTGTGCCAATTGTACCACAACATCCTCCAAGGCTAAATAACTTGCTGGAACTTTTTGCTCTAGCAGTAATTCTTTGCTTCCTGGTAGCTTCAAACTAAATACTACATCATAGATGAGGTTGCAAAGCATTTTAATATTGTGCTTTGTCTTGCAGCTCACTTCTATAGTTTCCATGACTTTCGGCAGACCACATTTTTCAGCATCAACGACGTTAATAAATTTATCTCTTATATGTTGCTGCAGTGCTTCACTTTGTTCATACGCAATATCATAATGAGTGCCGACAATTATCACTGGCGAATTCGGCGCACGACTTTGAATGTTGACTAACCATTGGAATATCTCAGACACGCCTTTGTAACCATCTGTGATCCTCCATACTACTAAGTAAAGACTTCGTTTCGATAAAAAGTACTGATGCGTAGCGTAATATTCTCTGAAAAGTGGATATAGAATTAAAATGAAAAAATAATTTATTCAAATAATTTAACGACAAAATTAATTTGTTAAATTTACAACTATAATTAAGAAGCTACTTAATTTATTTGGTTAATAATATAACCGAATGATAAAATGACATTAAATAAAACTTGATGTATAAATAAAGCATATTGATATTAATATGCAAATTATACCTTTGGCCACCAAAATCCCAAGTTCGGAAATACGCAGGTCCATGCGAAGACTGACCACGCACTTTTTTCTCATACAACCAATCGCCAATATCTACACCAACAGTAGAAATCGTTGTCCCTCGAGCTGTTTTCGAGTTAATATTTTTATTCCCCATTCTCTTAGCCCAATGATCATTAGCTTTCTTTTTATTTGGCACTTCTCCTTCTTGACGCAATTGTTCCAACAGACTAGTTTTTCCTATCAAGCAGTAAAATAAATCCATCAAAATGCTCATTAAAATAATGAAACTCACTGTAGTGCATTGTTAAACAGAATTATAATAAACTTACCTATACCCTGTATGCCAACGATCATGAGTTTCATTCTTGCATACGGCTTAGCATCTTCGAAAACAGACTTCAGATAGCCAACGACATCCATAGTCTTATACTTTTTCGACTCGATCATAGTTTTTAAGGGGTCCTGAAGCCTGCAGCCCTGAGTATTGAGATTCCACAATCGAGACAGAAGTCCCATTTGTGGAGGTAATTCCACGATGTCTTTATTCTCACTTACATTGAGAACTGACAAATTTGCCAATTCATAAATATTCTGTGGTATATTTTTGAGCTGATTACAGCTGACATCTAGCATGCTTACATTCGGAAATAAGAGGTACTGCTTGAAACTGTTATTACTTTTTATATCTGAATCATTATGTTCTTCGTCAGTTGTGAAAGGCCACTCTTCATCGTCGACAGAAGTAAGCTGTATCCTAGCCAATTGGTTGTTAGAAAGTACCAGAGTGCGCAGGTTTTCTAATCGTAAATGTCTCCTGTGCGAGCAAACCGACATAAGTACGATGTCTCGAAAAGTATGTCCGGGTTGTCTGTTTCCAGGCACTATCGGTACTTGCGCGTTGCTGGACGGACAATAACACGCGATCGCAGCTTGCTCCATCGCATCAGCGCCATCAATTTGGGGTAAACTCGGCCAGCGCGTGATCTTGTTGTTGGACAAATCTAGTTGTTTGAGACTCGCTGGATACGAAGTTATGTAACTCATCGACCTGCAACGACAAGATAAAGTTGCAACGCTTATTTTAAAAACTGATATTTTCATTAACTGTAACTGACGTAATACCTTAAACAATTATAAGACATGTTAAGTCGTGTCAAATTAACAGCTAAACAAGGCAAAGCCACGGGGATGCTATTGAAAAGATTATGCGCCAAGTTCAAGGACGTCAGTAATGATCTGGCACTAGGCTCATTATCATCCAATACTTTCTCAGACACTTGGACGGATCTGGTCCAGACGTGGGGACGATTCATCTCAACGACCTGAGCATTGACTATTTTCGTGAAAGAATCAAAGTCCATTGAGTCGTCTCGTGGCATACCCAAAGATGACGTCAAACTACGACTGCTCGGACTATTGCTCAACGAATCCTCCAGTCCGGACTTTCGATTTAGACTCTTTGATGTCTGACTAGGAAGGTCACGTAGCAAATTAAATGAAGCATTTAATTCCTTAAGCTTTGGTGCTCGCCAGAGATTCTCCGGCAAGGTTTGCAACTTATTGTTCGACACATCCAAGATTTCAAGAGATGGAAAGTTCATTAGAAAACTAGGCAAATGTTCCAAACGATTATCTTGCAAATATATTTCTTCGAGCAGAGGACAAAGTTTTTCCTTGGGACCCTTCGGTTCACAGGTCAACGAATCTGCAGGCAATGAAATGTGTTCATCAGTTAAATTGCTACAACGAAACATGAAACAGTATAAAATTGTCTTACCGATCTTATTCTGGGCAAGATTAAGGTACCTCAAACTTTGCAAGTAAAATATCACTGAAGGTATAGAGACGATAGAATTTTGCGAGATGTCGATTCTCGTAATAGCATACAGGACCAAATCATTATTCTTAGCATTTAATTTCTTGTTTACGTTCAAAACTGCGTCTATAAGCCACTGCGATCTGATCTGACTGAGGTGACATTGCTGGTTGTGCCAGTTGATCATCGTAGGTATTTGGGGAAATATCGATGAGTAAGTAACACTGCCGAATGTTGATAAAGCCGAAAAGTGTGAACTCTGCGCACTATCGGTCATTGCTTTTTTATTTATTTTATACTCCGAGTCTGTGTATGCTTTGATCGAAAGTAGCTTCGCTGTTAAGGATTCGTCTTTATTTTTAACCGCGATTCTTAGAGCATTACACTCGTTATCTAATGCGCCGTATTTTAAAAGTAATTCTGTTATTTTCACGTCGCGATTTTGGCAAGCTATGGTCAATACGCTAGTTGTTTCCGCCGCTTCGGTTTCTTCTCCGCTTAGAAGTCGAACAGCCAAATTAGGATTTGCACCCGCTTGAAGCAACGCAGCCACGATTTCCGAGTGGCTACTTTTTACAGCTGCGTGCAACGCTGTTTCAGTGTTGTTATTGCAATAACGATCCACATCTAGTGGACTTATCATGTTTTCGTCCTTCCTTTCTGAGCACTTGCTTCTGGAAAAAGAGACTTTTTGAATAATTCATTATGAGAGTACCCGCAAAAATAATCTATATCAAACGCAAAAGCATACCTGAAATTAAGACTAGACATCAATCTTTGTATTCCACTTGAAATGCGTCTTTTAGAGGGCGCTACTGGCATAGAATTGCTATTGCCATCCTCTTCTTTCGTGTTTATGGCTTTTACTTTGAAATTAAGTAAAAGTTCTACCACCTTTGAATTGCCCAGCGAACAGGAAATGAAAAGGATGTTTTGTCCAGAGACGTCCTGAGCGTTTATGTCAAAGGGCATCTCAAACTCGAACTCCTCGGAGGAATTACGAAATCGCTGGTAAAGATTTTGCGGATACTCAAACCTCAAAAGAGCTTCTAACACAGCTAAATGAGCATTTTTTGCTGCCGCGTGGATTGGCAGCCAACGTTCTACAGTCAATGACTGAACTTGCTCTGGAAAATGTTTCAAAAGAACATCCACAATGTCCATTTTTCCGTTATAACAAGCTATATATAGAGGACAGTATTTGGTTACAGGGTGGCTTCTACAGTCTGCGCCATTTTCCAGTAGAAGGCGCACAATTTCTTTATTTCCCATTTCACAAGCAATAAATAACAAAGTGTTTGCGCCATTAGGTGCCATGTTCACGATGTACTCTTTGTGCTTAGTCATCCCTTGAAGTATATTTTTCGCGCTCATTATGTCACCCTAGAAAAATAAAAACAATCGTTTAAACATTTGCCGTTACAAAAGTATAAATATAATAATCAAATTATGAATCAATAATCAGCAAAGAAAGTTAATTGTTCAAACTATTTCAAAATCTTCGTTACACCCTGGTATTTATATATCCAGACATAATAATTACCTGCATACAAGCGTTTCTTAATAAATTATGGATTTCTACTTTGAGCAAGTTGACGCATTGGATGTGCTCCATTTGTTCAGCCAGATCTAACGGAGTACAGCCACTATCATCACGAAGCGCTAAGTCTACATTATGTTGTAGAAATTTATTAATGTTGCCGGTGTGGCCATGTTCTGCGCAGATGTGCAATGGGGTTCGGTGGTGACCTCGTGGGCCACAGACCACGTTGGGGTTCGCATTTGCGGTTAATAGCACACCAAGACAACGCGAATTTTCCGTCATAGCTGCTGCATGTAAAGCTGTCCTGCCCCAAGAATCTTGGCTGTTTATGTATTGCGCATAGTCTCCTTTCAGCAAATCCTCTGTTAGCTCTGCATTGTCCCACAGAGCAGCTTGGTGTAACAAGCGCCCTGCAAAATCTTCTTCGTCGGGACTGTACTTTTCCATCATGCATTTCTTTCAGTCTCAACTAGTCCAATGCTAGTTATTCCATTTTCATATCAGATAATTGATTGTAATGATCTCTGAAAAATGTGAATAATCCATTTTAGGCTTATCATTTTAATCTACTTTTTCTCGAGAAAAATTGCATATGTATATACAATTATAATAACTTGTATATTCGTATATAATAAATTTATATAAATAATAAATATTTCATCAATGAATTTCAAACTTGCTATTTTCATTTATTGTGTATTTGAAACATTTTGTTTATTTGGTTTCATTTCTTCAAATGATTTCGAATATATAAAAAATCCAATTCACTAAAAAATGTAAAATTTGAAATGAAAATTATATTGTAATTTATATAATTCAACATTTTGCTGGATTAAGAAATGATCTTTGATCCAAATTTCGTATCGTCAAGTGCAATTTGTTTATAAAAAAGCCGATGGGAAACGAACAAAAAGATTTGTTTGAAATGACATAATTATATTTCGCGATAAGTTTGGTGAATGAATGACGCAACAACTCACCCGAAGTATTGCGCGGACACATAGAGTAGTGATAACAATTCTGGCGATCATTGTTGACGTCACTGAAATGCGTACCGCTTTGATACGCACAGTAAACACTAGTATTACTTTGACATTTGCCTGTCAAACGCTGACGCTTTTTTCATTTGACGTTCCAATAACTCTCTGTCATCGCGAGTTATGCAAAATCATTTTGCCTGCCGAATAAAAGGGAAGTCGCTCTAAAACACGTCTAATGCGAACAATTTGACAGTGTTTCTTTCTTTTTATTACGGTTTAATGAGCAAGCGGATAATATAAATAGGACGGAGTGTGGTTTATGTTGGAGGGAGTGCAAGTTAATTCTCCTTCTCATTGATATTTCACGCGTGATTCAACTCTTTTTTGAACGAATCAATTCGAGCGATTTTCAATTTCCTTTGCTATGTTGAACTTTTTTTCAACACACCAGAAATGATTATATTCGAATAAGTGTAACGTTAAATGTACATTTTCGAAGTGCTCGATCTTAGGTTAGATTATCGACTGAGCTCTCTTCAACCGTGATATCGAGCTGCGCGTTTCTCTTCCCAGATAGTTCAAATTACATGCTAGGATTATAATACAAACACCACAAATCCAACTTTTAACGCTTTCTATTTTTATATTTTATTTCATCATCTCGTGACATAGAAACATGAAAGAATTTGTTTTTATTTTTGCATTTTTTATAAAGTCGTTATTTCATTCAATACATTTGTTTGAGAATTGTCAACAAATTGAAGATGCGATTTTCGTTAAATATTTCAATTTTGAATACAAAAATTGGATTAACAACCTTTAACAATGAAAATTGTATGAGCGTGAATTGAAGAATGCAGAGTAATATAAATCACTTTTTAATCAACAGTTTAAATTACAAAAAGGATTGTATAAAATATATTTTGTTAACTGAACTCAAGATGTAAATACACAAAATGTATGGTTCAGTGCTCCTGACAGGCTTCGAAGCAAAGCGCGCGAGCTAAATTACGAGCAGCTGCCATTTTGAAAGCTTCACTTTTATAACTAAATTCAATATTATCTCCGTGTTCTTCAGCGCATTTCATCAGTTCGTAGCAGTCGTTCGAGGAGAAAAATATTTCATTTGCTTCTAAAAAGTATATTGCGTCTGATAGTAGAACTGGCCAAAAACTGCAAAAATATAGAAATTCATATATTGTCTTCACATTTATATTTCTGTATCAATATATTGACTTCTTTTTTCAAAAAATGAAATCAAAATCAAGTATTATGATTATTTACCAAAAAAGAGTGATCACATAATATTAACAGTGTAAAAAATATACAAAAACGTACATAAATTATACAAATGATTTTCCATCTATGTATGAATTTTATTTTTTAGAAAATTATTTATAATAGTCAAATATATTTGATAAAAAAATTAACATAAAATGAACAGAAATTTAGAATTATAAAAATACAATTTTTTTAGAATCATAACTCGAAAATATCAAAATACTTTGGAGCCTTAATTTTACGCCCCTTCAGGCAAGAACCAGTTCGGATCATCTTACGAATTTTTTCTTTTTTTATGTGTTCAAATTTCCATTCCTTACTTAAAAATTCCTTTTTTATATATAATAATATATAATTTATTTTATAGAAAAATCTTTGAATTTGTTTTTTATCATATAAATACATCATATATATATAAAAGGTATATGAATTATTATTTCTTTTGAAAATATTCTAAGCATTTTCATTTTTGTGAAATGTCAGTATTATTTATATATTGAAATAAATATGTAATACAAAAATTTACGTCAATTATACTCACTAGACTGGTGTCAAATTAGATGTAATTAATGATATTAATAATCCGGCAGCTTCTTTTAACTCATTAATTGAGTGCATTTTAAGAAATTCACAATACTTCCCTGTAATATTCATATTTGAAATATAATATATCATAAAATATATTCACATAAAATAGAATAAAGTATATTTATCCCTAATAAATATTACAAAATATGAAAATTACCTAAAAATGTCAGTCTATCACTTGTTAACATACAATTTCCCATGTTTTCCAACAAATCCTTACACAAAATCTCACCATTTTTGGAATAATATTTTAAAAATTGATCTGCAATATATGTTGCAAAGGCCCCATCTTGAGCTTTCAAAGCCCAGGCTAACGCATTGCCTAATCTACCTCGCTGAATGTTTTTCATTCCTTGTATTTTGCATATACTATTTACTGTAATAAATTATTACATGAAAAATTAAAATAAGAATATTAATGATTGTGAAGTAAAAAACAAAAGAAAAAAAACAAGAGAGAGAAAAACACTTCTGAACTTACCAACATTGTACAAGTTATGTTCTTTAGCAACATCAAGTATCCGGTTTACTCTTGCTTCACAACCTAATGGAATGGACTGTAATAAAATTTCTAGTCTTGCCATACCTTGTCTGGGGCAGTATTTTAAATAGCTTGCACCACATTGCCATAAAGATTGGTGCTCCATCAAAGTACTTCCATAATCTAATATCAGAGATTCGTGTAACTGATCGGTAACACTAAAAAAAGTGTATAATATTGAACATTTATATAAAAAGATTTGTCTCCTATTCATGACATCAAAATTCAAAACCCATATACTCACTTGACTCTGTTAATATCAGTTATATGAAGACGTCCACAATGATAAAGTAGATCAGTCAAGTGAGCCGCAAACCAACTATTATCATTAATACACTGGATTTCTTTGATAAGTTGGTGCAAATCACTTTCCATAAGAGCTAAAATCATCTTATCTGTGCTTTTATTCGCTTCTCCAACAATGTTATTGGCGTGTCTAGCGAGTTCAGCTTGCTTACAACAAGGTACCGAATAAAATAATTTCGCTGCCAAGAGTTCATACCAAGCTTCAGTGTATTTACCAAAATCACATAAATCTTCACCTACGATGAGCTGAAAAATGACATTGATGTATATCTAAAAAGCACAAACGTAAACTTGTAATGGTGACTCCGAAAATCAAATCCAAATACCATCATTAAAGATTCCAAATTTTGATCAATAGCAAAGGTTTTGCTGTCAATAAGGCAGATTACATCTTTCTGCCAGTGTCTCCATCGCACTGTAAATTCATTGGTAGTATATCCGCCATATACACTGTAAACTGGCATCGATCGAATAACATCTTCGGCAGCGATAAATGCTTTATGATTGGCTTTGCTGTGCAACGAGAGCAGTGATCTTACTAAATCTAATTTGCCATGCAACGCACAACCATAAATAGCCTCCCAATAATTAACATCACTTCTGTCCGAGCCAGCGATTTTCTTTGTTAAAATTTCCATCGCCATCAGCTCCCGGTGAGGGAAATGAAAGCCGACCCATTCCAGCAACTGGGGAATCACAACGTCTCCTAAAACCAAATGCATAGTGATGAAACCTGATACACAAAATGATTGAAAAAAGAAGACTTACTTGACTTTACCTGGAACATTATCTATGTATAAAATTTCAGCTAAATGCCAAACGCATTCAATAGTATAAAAAATACGGAGGAAATTTTCATATTTAGCTCTCTCATGATCTTCAGAAGACTTTTCGATAGTATCCTGGATATTTTCCACGCAGGCTCTGAGAATCGAACGATATTGCTTACTGTATTTGAGCAATTCTGTTTTGTTGTCTGTAGATTTTAATTTTTGTATTGATAGAAATGTGCCGTTGCTCTCGTTAACTAATTTTCTTATTACTGGATCGAAAAGAATTACTTCTGGTCTAAGAAAATGTATTTTCGCTTCACATGGTGCAAATTCGCTAGGTACATCTGAAAACATAAGATTTATAAACAAACATTAAGTTAATGTTAAATAAACAATAGTCAAGGTTTTGGATTCATTTCAACAATTTAAAGGTGTCAATCACCTTCTGCAGTGACATTGGTGTGTTTGTATGCGTATATACCGATCTTGTTAGACCTAACCCATGATACCGCTATTCCCGCCTGTTGGCAAACTTTATCAGGTATTCCCTGTAAAAAAACACCTATTAATACGTTAAATTCATTCCAAATATTCAACCGAAATGGAATATTGAAACAAATGAAAGGTCAAATCCGAAACTTAGAAACAAAACGAGTGCCGCAAATGTTGTTTAAATTGAAACGACAAAAACAAAACGAAAATAACAATTTTTGACAAGATTGAAAGAGAGTTACAGGTTGACTCACGATTACTTGAGCTCCATTGACTTGTTCACACATTGTTTAAATTTGAATTAACAAAAAAATCTCTACTCTAAACAATATTTAATAATTATTGACGAAGCAACCGGTAAAAAGTAAAAACAGCAACGGTCTGCTTTGCTGCTTACACCATGCGCGCGCTTCAAGATCTTCCATCTTTATCAGATGTATGGGCAGAGAAAGATAGAAGATATGCAGCAATTTAACAACTTCAGATGATGTTTAAGAACCCCAACTGATAGAACGATCAACTGCAGTCAAGTTCACAATATACTTATTAATATATTTCAAACCATTCAATATAATTTAAACTTGTTTACTATGTTATATTCATGTCTTACATTTAATTCGCTTCAACGAATTTAAAACATTTATTTTTTGTAATCATGTCAATTAAACCATGAAATGTCAAACCATAATATATAATATGATAATTTATATAAAAAACCTTGTACCATTATCTATAGTAATTTCATTAATATAGTTAAAAATCTTGATCTTTGTCGATGATTTATTAAAACTTCAATAAAGAATAATTTGAATACACTCTTTACTTTCATCAAGTAATGACTTTTCAGTTCAATAAATGACATTGAATTTCCGCTACTTAGTTTTGAATTGTATTCAAATATTTCGAATATCCCGCTTTTCATATCGCAAATCACACGTCTCGCTCTTTCTATCGGGTCAAGATGCATTTCGAGAGAGATAGAAGACATACTGTTCTTTACAGGTGTATTTGAGAATAGACAGAATGAGCTACTGTACTGGTGTAACGGTATTAGTTCGGCAGTAGGTTAGACAGAAGATAGACAGCGAGGTTGTCGCGCGTGATATCAAGTGATATCAAAGAGTTGTCGGCGGTTCCGCGAGGAGTCGCGCAAGTGGCGAAGCGTTTCATTCGCATTGGTCCGTGAGTCCGTTGGACTTGGACGGTCGAGTGTCGAGTCTCGAGTCTCGCGGTCGCGAGTGGCCGAGACAAGAGTCGAGACAAATGAGACAAACGAATGACAACAACAAAAGGGACTGATTCGCGAAAGTGTGTTTTAATCATCGTTTGGTTGGATTGTGTTGGCGCACGACTAACGTTACGTCGTAGTGGTGACAGTGTCGGGGAATATGAAGAGAAGAAATGCCGAGTGCGGCAAGCTCCGGAGGCCTTTGAAACGCAACAAGATCACCGAGGGAATCTACGGAAGGTACGCGAGGCCATATGCCAGTCGGCCAACTTGAAAACTATCCGCGCTCGCTTTTCCGCGTAACGGCCTTCACCAAAACATGGCTTCGAGCCACACTTGCTTCTTCTTATTCAGAGCGCGCGCGCGCGCTCGCGCCTTTTATCCATTTTCTGATTTGCTTCCTCGCGAGAGCAACTTGTTTACAACGTTCGACTCGCGCGCGACCGAGTGCACCAAACAAGCCGCACAGATTTGTCGCGATCTCTTTTCTTCTCCTCTCATTAGTTTTTGTTTTTTCAATTTATATTTCGGCTTATAAGTTCGGCCGAATAGTATTGATAGAAATAGATTTTATTTATAAGTTGTGTGGAACTCGCACACTCTTGTTTACAAAAGCGCACTCGTCCAATTTATGCTCATTTTCCATGTCATGAGTTACTATGTTTTTTTTTACTTTGTCTCACTTGTTTAGTTTTAACACCGATCATTTTGTCTTTGAAGCTAACGTAAATTCATTTGTTGCAGCACATTATTGTACCTAAAATTTCTTTTACTATGGGCAATGGTGATTTTGGCCGACTTCATTTTAGAGTTCCGTTTTGAATTTCTCTGGCCTTTCTGGCTGCTGCTCCGCAGTGTTTACGACTCTTTTAAATATCAAGGCTTGGTAAGGATGCGTTTTTTAAATCCCACATTTATCTGGTTACAGGTGTAATTCATGTTTCAACTTTTTCAGGCCTTTTCCGTATTCTTTGTCTGCATCGCACTTACCTCAGACATGATTTGTTTCTTCTTTATTCCTATACATTGGCTGTTTTTCGCTGCAAGCACATACGTATGGGTACAATACGTTTGGCACACAGGTATGTTTTTGTTCTTACACCGATACAAATATTTGATATGTTTGTTTTTTTTCTTATTATCATTCAATTTTAGTTTTATAAAACCATCTATAAAGAAATATTTTGTTACTTTTTTAATTATTCATTTGTTGTTGTTGTGAAAAGAATTTAGATGTTCTTTAAAATATGATGGTTTGAATTGAAACAAAGTTTTGAAATATATACATTTAAACAGAATTGAGGTCACATTATCATTGTAAATGGTATTTCATTAAACTTAAAATATCACAAATATTTTGATGAATATAAAAGAAATGTGAACAAATTGTCTTCGAATTAAATATAATTTAGAAAATAACTTTCATTAATACACAAAATCTCAAATTAACAATGATAAATATCATATTAGCTTTTTATTGCACTTCATTTCAATGCATTAATTATAAATAATTACAACAGCAGATTGTTAAAACTAAAACTTCAACTAATATCAACGTTTTTTTTTCTGTTGAACAAATGATGCAATTTTGTATTATGTATGAAAGCGAACAATTTTGAATGAGAAAAGAAATTCATTACAAAAAACTTGTTCAATTATAACGCTTTTTTCTTAAATACAATTGTTTTTCAAGGTTGAGATAAAATAACTAAAAAAATGTAATGAAGTGAAAGTTGAATTCTGAAAATGAATTACTCGACCGGAAATTCAAACCGTAAACATAACGTTCATTCTGTAATACGCATTTCATAATTAAAAATATTGATATATGATTTTTTAGCAACTGAATTTTTCGAAAATTCAATGTGATAGAGAATAATTGTGAATGTATAATTAATTGCAGATAAAGGTGTGTGTTTACCAACTGTGATGCTGTGGATGCTGTTTTTCTACATGGAGGCAGCTGTTCGGTTAAAAGAAGCTCGCCACATGCCAGTTCATTTAGACCTCTGTAGGCCATTTGCGGCGCACTGGTAATGTATTCTCATTATTTCTTATTTTATGCATACATAATATACTTTCAATGTAGTCAGACATCTGCTTCCTGTTCAGGTGATGTTGCGAGTGAATGATTTGTGTTAATTGTCACAATTATTATTTGTTATCAATATATAACTTATCGATTTTCTGGCTATACAATTTTTCTCTGAAGAAAACTTATCTTTGCCAAGATCTTTATACCATAAAGATGTATATCTTCCATAAATTTCGAAAAATATGATAAAACTTGAAAGATAAAAAATGAAGTAATGAAATTGATAATAAAATTTCAAACTAATACTGAATGATTCGCTGTTGCTAAGGAGTTTTCAGATAATTCAATTGGATAAATAAGAGTTTTCTGGTAAATCAATAACCTTATAAACTTGATTATAATACCTGTACGATTTGAAAATCGATAGCACGAATGAAGACAGAATAAATATAAACAATTACACAAATGATTGCAATAAAGTTACAATTTCGATCAAAGTTGACTGAATTTTTACCTATTTCTGTTTTAGCATTGGCTATCCTGTAGTTACGTTAGGATTTGGTTTTAAAAGTTATGTTGGCTATAGAATGAGACAGGTATATATATATATATGTATATAAATATATCAAATTCAAGAAAAATTGATTTATGTTATGTAATTTATTTTTTAAATGTATTATTGATTCTTTTTCAGAGGAAACAAAAAGATGTTGCAAAAGAAAATGAATTTTATTTTCAATTATTGCAACAAGCGTTACCTGTAGAGCAACAATCTACAAGTATGCAACAAATACAATCACAAGCGCAGTTACAAACACAAATTGCATCTGCGCCTATAGAACAACATACAAAATCGCAACCTCACAGGACAAGTACGCAGTATAATCCAAGTCCGGAAAAAAGCAGAGGTAGCTTGTATTTATTAACAATTCTTTGATTAGTTTGATTATTCTTCTTGTTTTCTGATTTGATATGAAATTTGAAATGTTTAATAAATAACATTGAAAATGATGTTTGCAGGAAGTACCAATGGATCGGTAGACGGTAATCTACAGAATGGTGTTGTACACAATGGTACACAAATTGTATCTAATTCACAAAATAACAGCACCAAAAACAGTCACAGAAAGTCACTTGACAAAGGCGAGAAACAAGAGGACCAATATAACAAAACCAATACGACGAGCGGGTCGCATCCTGAAAAAAATGATAAAAAGTGTATTCATATGAACGGTACTACCATATCTTCCACTGATCTCCAGTTCATAGAAAAAATCAGGTATGATAAAAGCTTGAAAATAAAAATAAAATTGATCAACCTTTTAAGAATTATTTGATGCATCTGAAATGATTGTTCATTCAGATAATGAAAAAGAAATTGTCTTATAAATAAATAATATTTTGCAGTTGAAATTTATTTGAAAACTTCTTTTAACGTATGAATTTTTCTATTCTACATTCAACAGCGATAAATTGAAACCCTGCAAAGGTTTCTCTCGCATTGAATTGAAAAGAATTGTTGTTAAACTTAGATTAGTAATTATCTGCCGGCGAATCGTAAGTGGAATGGAAAAATTAATCGAAAAGTATTTTGTGCGTGTGTTACGCTGCACAACATTGGCTGTCAGAATCTACCTTTCTGAGAGGGTTTTCTCTGTTATAAACTGCAGTTCGGTAAACGACTTTGAAATTGCTGAAGCTGAGAAGGATAAAACCATGAAAGGCGGAGGCGCAGCGCACACTTCCTTAAAAGCGCAATCAAACGGGTCTGCCTCTGGCAAATGTAATAATGTTAAAGAGAGTAAAGACTCTTCGATCGTAGCACACAATACGCGCAATGAGCGCAAAAATCGCCAAGTTAAATCTACAGCTGATGTTATTTCGGAACAACAGAAACAAGACGAGTATTGTCAAAAGTATGTATAACTTATTTATTGCCTTGCTTCATAAAATCGTTCAAACCATTATAATTACTGTTTAATTGTCACAAATAAATGTACTATTCCAAGTTTGAACAGCTTCGACATTTACTATCAATTACAAGTAATATATAGAAGTTTCATTTCAATGCTTTAGTACCTAAATGTTTATTGATTTTTGCTAAAATAACATTTTATAAAATATCCACATGTATATGTTCTAAATTTATTTTCTAAAACTGACAATGTTAATTAATATAGGTTACTGGTGTGTCGCAGGCTCGAATCGGATATAAAACGACTTAAATCTGATTTACAATCTAGTCGACAGCTCGAGCAAGAATTGCGATCGCAAATCAACACTTTGTTGTCCGGAGAACGTCAGGCCAAAGGAGACATTCAGCAGTTGCAACACGATAACGATCAGTTGCAAAGCAAGTATGTTTCTTAAATATTTGCTACTTAAAGAAATATTCATTCAATATAGATGGGTAAAAACTGAATTGAATAATGTTATTAGATTGAATAGTCTGATGACTGCGCGTCAGATGGATAAACAGTTGATGTCTTCGTTAGAGAAAAGAATATCAGAAGAACGTAAACAACGCACAGCTTGCGAAGCGTCTTTAGCGTCTGAAAGAAGAGCTCGGCGTTTAGCTGAAGAGGCACGATCTGCGATGGCTTCTCCACAACAAGCTCTGGTACGTCAAGAGTGTACGGATGCTTGCAAAACTCGCCGAGTCCAAATGGAGCAGGATCTCAAGAGTTTACGCCGAGACCTCAAGACAAAAGATGAAAGGTTAATAATTCTTCTTTAGAATGTTTAAGTTTATACAGTAATTTGATGAATTTCCAGACACAAAAAGCACGTAGATTGAATCATGAATTAACTAAGAATTCATTCATGTTTTTATGTTCACGTTGGATAATAAGATCTTTATGAGTATTTCAGTTTTCGAAATACGAAATAACTGTCATTCAATTGAATGTATGTTTTCCAGGCTGTCTACATTGGAAAAAGATGTGACACGATGTAAAGAAAGTCACGGTGAATCTGAAATTCTGCTCTCTGCATTGAATGCTTTGCAGGATAAAAATACTCATTTAGAAAAAAGTCTAAGCGCAGAAACTCGCATCAAACTTGATTTGTTTTCTGCTCTTGGCGAAGCAAAACGTCAGCTTGAAATTAAAGACAGTAAGTATATATGATATATTTCATTATCAGATGGCGCTGTTTATCGTATAATTCTAAAGACTAATAATCATTTATTCAATTTCAATTAGATTTAATGAGAACTCAGGAAAAAGAGGTAGAACTCTTGAAAGCTAAAATCGCTCAAGATTTAGCTGTAATGCCGCAAGACACTTTCAACGCGACGCCGACATGTACGACATCTAAATTGCGCATCGCGAATGACATTCGAGTTGGCGGTGGAACAAAACTACGCAGTAATGACAACTGTCCAGGATGCACCGTGTCGAATCTTGACCCCAATGCAACTGCATACACGCCAAAGGGTTCACTGGTAGCATCTACTGAAGCATAATCAGACACAAGATCTTTGACATAACTGACAATTACCGCGAATCTTGATACGTGAGCTCGCTTTCCTCTGAAAAATCAGATTTAAGTAGCAACTTTGTCACGTATTTGCATACTTATTATTTCTGAAAAGCACTAATGGTACATGACAGAAAGTATCATTTACGCGGCTTTTTTATTCAACATTTATCGCCGTTTTCATAAGTCACAATTGAAATCTTCCAAAATACAGGGAAAGTATTTTCTTTATTACTTATTTGAGCGCAAATTTACTTTTCTTATGAAACAAACATTTTTTTTACATAAGTTCATGAATTCGCAATTCATGATTTCCAATAGTCCAATTTTTAAGTCAAAGTCATAATGGCAAATTTGAATAAGTTTGTATTAAAATAATATATTTCTCGTTGCTTTTCTTTTAATTTGGATTCATTACAAATCATTTGATCATTATTTATTTTCGTGTCGCATTTTTCAACGAAAGCTCTTTAGAACACTCTAAGGAACAATCTATTAATATACTTAGTGTTTGAATGTGGGTCGAATCGAACTTGCAGATCCTTTCAAGTTATATGACTTGATTTTGAATTTGTTCATTAATGCTTTCGACAATGAAAAATGTAAAGATTGTTTCGCGAAATGATTTAGAAAAGTCTAAACGTTTCTGCATAATAAGATTCAAATTGCCAAATTTCTTTTTTTAATAATAGCTATGATTTTTATGTCAATTTTAAATACATAATTCAATGTAGTTGTTGATCATTCTTCCATTTCAAGCTCTTCCTTTGCGTAAATATTTAAACAAAACGTTACATTTACAATTCTGAATGATACAGAAAAGCAATTTAATTTCGAAAGATGCTCTGCATGGCGCGATTCAGAGTAAAGCCCTCGTCACAGTTTCGTTTGATTTCGATATGTTCTCATGTCGTTTAAGTTCCTATTTACAATGAGTAAGAGAAACAAAACAGTAGATCAATAAAATAAAAACTCATTTATTACAAAGTAAACGAGATGTTGATAACTAAAACTAAGACAAGATAAAAAAGATGATGAAGAAGAGAAAGTGGAGTTGATGAAACTAAAGAAGGAGAAAAAAACGTTGAAAACGTTAAAGTTTTATTTTTTATATGTTTAGCAAACGTTTTTTTTCGACGTTGTTCGCCAAGCAAGTGGCATATTGAAAATTTGACTGGCTGTATTGTTCAAGGCGAAATAACTCGCATGTGATAGACATTGTATCTCGAATAATTTAGCACTTACATGAATTGCATCGCATCTATGCCCATTCACGATTTGTACATAAACGATACACTGTCACAACAACCTTACATATGCTTCGCATTAATCATTAACATAATGTCAGCACAATCAATCGAACTAGTCAAAGTAATGTATTTCTGTGAGCACAAATGTTAACTTTTCGTAACTTTGTTTCTCATCATTTAATACAGATCCTCGTGAAAACTTGACTTATCGCAAGTAAATTGTGTTTTTACGTTTCTACACTACGCCATTGATATTTTTATTGTCCAATTTTGACAACAACATCCAAGCACAATTTCCATTTGGATTCACATAATCCTCAAGTACTAAATACAAATCTTCATTTAAGTTCCTCTTCAAAAATATAAGTCACAATAACTAACTATCTTATTGAGTACAGTGACAAATTTAATTTATCTATAATAATAGTACTACGATATATTTTTGAGCAGCAATTATTCACTTGCAGTTAAATTCCAAAGTTCATTTAATTGCGTTTATGAAAGTAGAATTTTGTTAGTATAAACAATTTAATTATATACTATTACTGTTTGTTCATTGTCTACGAATCCATCATTATCTGACTCGATTCAATTTTCGTCACAAGATTTTGGAAAATTGGCATATTCAATTAAAATCCTTCAAAAAAATGTTAGATCTAAAATTTCATTTTCTTTTGTAGTTTATTACTTTTCTACATAAGAGTATTTTAATTTCACCAACCATAAAAGTGATTGTAAACAAACTCATTTGTATCTTTCAGTAGCAGGATATCCTTTGAATTCTTTTATCTTTTACGTTCCAAAAATAACATAATTGCGAGCCATATGTTCACCTCCCACCGACTAAGGACGAACAAGTGTTCTCCATATGATTACTTGTAACTTTTAGATAAAAAGAGAAAGACACATTCTGTTTTTCTATAGGGAATTATAAATTAGACCGGATTAAGGGAAAGATTAATATTTTGTCTATTATCAGGACGGTCATGTGAATGTGATCATTTTCAAGGAATTACCTAAACCACATGAACTGGACTAATTACCTTATTTCTGAAAATTCAAACATGATTTTTAGAACTGACTTTAACTTGTTTAACTTATTACTTCTGTTTAATAGATTCATAAACAATCAATCTAAATGGATAGAAAATGAAATGAATTCCTTGTCCAAGTAAAATACTGATGACAAAATGGGTTTATAAAAAGAGAATAAATAGTTTTTATTGAAACTATTTTCATGCTTGAAATATGAATTGTGTGCCTATGAATTATCAGTTTTTCTTGTCGCTGTACACATAATAAGCAAGTTATATTTAAATTTGTGCTCACGTCATTACGCGTTTATATATTCAACAAATGATATCAAATTTGTACAAATCTTCTCTGAATAGATTGACAACAAAAATCCCTGTTACTCATGTGTACAATATGCTATGCCAAACTTCTGTTGTATGTTTTTTAAAACATTGGTATTAAAAGATGAGATTTTCAATGTTTTATTTATTTCGCTTTGTATTTTTTGCTTTACATCTAATATATCTTGAAAAACAGTTTTGACGTTAAAAAGAGAAACATTTATGAACAAAGTACAGTTTTTTACATCAACATCGAATATATATTATTCAAAATGAACATGATTTCAATTCAAGTATAATTTATACGGTTGAAGAAGGATGGTTATATAAATTTCAAAATTACACACACGCTCGTGGCTCAAGTAATAAATAATTAACGTTAAAAGTCACATCTTATAATAAGTGATTATAAGAATAAGTAAACGTGAAAAGTACACATGAAATAACTCGTCGTACACTTCCATTGAACCTGATTGCAAATTTCTGGTAAAAACAAGCACCTTTTTATCAGATCGTCCATTTTTGTGGAAGCAAAATGAAAGACATCAGAACAACTCCATTAGTTTTGATATAACTTTTCACGCAGTAAATGAAGCGATGTAATTAATCTACGCAAGGTGGCTGTCGATCATCAGATTCGAACTTAGATGGATTTCCTACAAGCGAAGAGCATTTGTGCGCTGCGGTCGCTATTTTTGAAAAAGGTTGTCATCACAACTTCAATGCCTCTTTATAATTTGTGTTACCGCAACTTCGAATCAAACAGACATAAGCTGTGTCCATCTTCGTTGAAATGTTTGCATTTTATATTTCTGCACACCTCTTTTCATTCGTTCGTTGTACATTTCAAGATTCTTAGACTGTAATTCGTCATTACAGACTGATCAGCGTTTGTATCGTTGCGCCAACATTACATGATTTTTGCGATTGATTGTAAACCACACGACAAACTTGATTTTGTTCAATTTTCATTTCGATCATTTTATGGATGTGAGAATGAATGCACTCAGAATTAAATGCGCATATATTGTCATGTACATACATTATCGATACATAAACAGCCCAATACTCTATCACTAAAGTCTTTGCAATTTTGTTGTTTTTCTTTTTGATATTACAGTTAGCTGTAGAATTGTTAAATTAATCATTTATAACAATTGTAATAAACAATGCAATCCAAACTTCGATATTCAAGTCCCAAAAAGCAAGTCTTCATCAAATTTGTCATTCTTTATCTGATAACTAATATTTACACTTATTCATTCTAAGATTTGCATTTTAGTGAGTCAATTTGAGAAAATATCAAATTTGGTCGTTTAAATTCGAGATGTATGTATTGAATATATGTCAATCGACAACAAAAAAGAAGATTGGCAAGCATGAATGTAATGATATTTCAAAGACTAATGATTCAATGTTTCTATTTTGTTCATGAGAATTGTTACACGCCGTACTAAATATCTGCGAAGAAAATTATCCTCAACTTTTTCATTGTACTTATAATGATTTTTGATTAGTTTTAAGATTTGCGATTGATGAAGAAATTCGCAACATTGATCTCACGGAAGAGCCCGCTGATCGCGCAAATGCTCTATTTCCGTCTCGACTTCACACTTTTTGTCGTACAAACTATCGTGTCAAATCAATCATCGATAGAAGAGGCGATCATCTTTCTTCGTGATTTCTTCGTTCATGTCAATTTTAAACTCGACCATAATAATATATACTGTATGTATTTGTGATACTTATTTTTCTTTAGTTTCAGTTTCTTTCTTTTTAATAAGATAAATGAATTGTTAACGGTCGTTTTCAGTTGTATTTATTCATTATAATCAACAATTGGCAGATTAATGTTATACCATTGATAGTTGAATTTTTCAAATTATATTGGAAAGATTTTTGGAATTAGTTGATAAGCGGTAGAGTTAATTTTGTCATATTGTACACGTTTGGTTAAATTGTAATTTTGTTGCTTTTTGCGATTTTTTATTGTTTGAAAGGAATTGGTGACGATTAGTGTGATAAACGGAAAATATGCTATGAAAGAAAGGCTGAAAAAATGTTACCGCAACAACGTTTCAAATGTGACATGGCATTGCATACAAAATATTTATAACATGACATGATGTTTTCGATTCCGAGATGAATGCAAAAGTACAAAAATGTTAGAATAATAAAACAGGGATGGAGCATTAGTCTTTTTTGCAATGTTATCTTTTCATCATTTATTCACCATGATAATGTAAATATATGTAGTAAATCATTGTCGATTCTCTTCATTATCGGTATTGTTTCAGTCATCATATTTAATTGAACATTGCAGATATTTTTTTTTTTTATTTTTCACCGCTGACATAATATAAAAAATTATAAATAAATCAATTGCTAGCTAACATGACTTGTGCAGCGCCGCGATTCTTGCAGTGGTATATGTAGCCAATTAAAAAAGGGAATATTTTCTTTCTCATTGAATTAGAGTGAGAACTCGAGGATTTAGAACTGTTCATTGGTTATACTAATACTCACAAATACACCTATTGGGCAGATACGGCGCTGGACAGGGAGAGAGTTAACTAAAGGGTCAACTAACGAGAAATACAAAACTGATGAAAATGACGTTTGGAAATCGCAAAGAAATAATTATATAAATAATAGCAATGATAACAACAACTTTAATTACATGTGAAACTGCCGTTAGAAATTTCGAATGAATGCATTGATGATGGATGTGGAATAAACATGTTCACACTTATACATATTGTAAACGTAAGATATTCTTTTCGCAATTTTTCCGCAAACGAAATTGTAATATTCAGTGTTATGCTAAATCACTGCGTCATAAATTAGACCAACTAATGAATGTGCAGGTTAAGTGATAAAAGATTCGCAGAAGTTGAAAAGAAGAAACGAAAGATTATTTGTTTGCATAAAATGTCTAACAATCGTCAAATGATGTTAACATTTTAACGTAATTCAATTATAATAATAAAAAAATCCATTTTTTGAACATACGTTTTTGGAATATATGTATTCAATAATAAATATAACAAATAGATTATATTACTAATTTCTGATTCAAACAACGAATGTAGATTTCAAATGACTACAATCGTAATTTCTAACGGAAGTAAAATAAGGGTTCAATACCCTTGCATTGTTTAATATATCAACCTTCCACGGCATATATACATATATCATCTATACAACTATTTATTAAAATAAAGACTCCAAAAATGAAACGAATGTTTTAATTCTGTTACCTATTATACAAATAATAATTTTTATTAGTTTATCTATATTATTGCACACTGACAAAATAATCATTCTTACATTCATGATTTGCTCTTTCTAGACAAAAATTATAATAAGAAGTAACAGTATTTTTTTTTTCAATTAAAATAAATTAAAAAAATGTTTTTCGCACTCGGGGGCCGGGCGCAATACGTTTTTATGCGTAGTAGAAGCTTTTTCGCACTAGGGTGTAAAAGAAATTAAATTACTCGTATTAATGATTAATATACATTTTTGGAATTATTAAGAATTATTCAAAAGAAAGTAAGTGTATAGTTGTCACAAGAAAAGAGCAAACTTTTTGATGCTAATCCTTTTCTTAGAACATGTTATGTGTTTTTCTTAGAGAAACTCTTGTTGAATTTTCGCAAAACAAGTATATTCATATCGAAATATAAGTATAAGTATATAATATTTCGAAAAATATTGATTTTAATAATCGTTCATGGATTTCAAAAATCATGCTCATCGTCGTGTGAAACTAAAGATGAAAACAAACAAAATTGACTAGGGCAGAAATACTTTAGGACGCAGGTTGATTTCTAAGATTTCACAGAACAGTACTTAAGCCCCAACCTCCACGTGATGCTATTACAATAGTATCATTTATTTATTTTCTACTGAAATAAATTTCACCTTTTATTTTAAATTTGAAGTCACAATGTTATGTTTGTTTAATGTTCTGAAGTGTTCTAAACTTTACTGTATTGTTTTAATAAGATTAGGAAAAACCTACTTTTTGTTTTGTATTGACACATTTTAATAAACATGATTTTGTCTTATTTGTGCAATATTTATTTGATTAGAAACTTTTATTTTACCAAATTCCGTTCTATTTAATATATTTATAAAAATTGTAAGAATAATTTTAAAATTAAATAATAATTATTAAAATAAAATGCCGAACTAAAGTAATTGAATGTACTGGGAACATTTATTAATCACTATTTATTTCAAATAAAAATGAATTAAGTTAAATTAATTTTCAGCTATTTTTATTGTTAATTTTTTAATTCGAATCTAAGATTTGAAAGAAATACTTAAGTCATATAGCTCAAAAATGCAAATTATACAGTAAAAATAAACAAAAATAAGTATAATATCATAATAAAAAAATTACTATAATTTATACAGAAAATATTAGAAATTCAATGTTCTAATACTGTTTTCTTTTCATAAAAATGAAGAATATTAATTATTAAATTTTAAATATTAAATCAAAATGAATATAATTTCTGAAAATCTGATACAAGTGCAAACCGAATAATTTCAAGTAATACAAAACTATACCAAAACGTATTTTTTAAATCGTGTAAATAAATTTC
>JABFQD010000258.1:0-30683 GCA_022817045.1 Psix sp. ZL-2020
AATAATAATTTCATTATTCTAGTAACAGGCGCACAAAAAGGGCGATTTCATTTCCTAATTTCAGGGAGAGAAACAGTTTTCTTACCCACGGGAAAAAAGCTCTACCTCGAGAATTAAAGAGTATTTCTTTTTTTAAAAAAGGAAAAGATTTATTGCTAAAATCATATTTCTATATATTTGTTTCATTCGAGAGAAAATCGAGTGAAAAATCGTAATCAAATATATTAATATGTTTTAAGTAAGAAATGAACTTTCTAGGTCGTAGTAAGGGAAACCTCCCAACAGTTTAACAGTTGGAGAGACTTCTTACACATTCAGTATTAAATGTTTTTTTCTCTCTAGCCCTTCTAACTGTCAAACTGTTGGCTGATTTCCCTTACACAATTATGTAATGTCGTTTGAAAAATATCGAACCATTTACATTTGTTTCTATTTTATTTATATTGTGATTATTTTCTTTAATTTATAATGATACAAAATGACTTGATATTTAACAATTAACGTTGGTAATTAATTGTAAATATTTGTCAACAGAAGTACTACACCTGATTTCTATCGACATAATAGTGGTTTTTCAATGAATAAAGAGTCCGATAATTTCTAAGGAAAAGAGGTTCATTAAAATCTAAACATGGGTTGAAAAATGTTCGAAACGACGATGAAAGTTAAGCTTGAAAGGGAGACAATAGACTGAAAGTTTATATTAAAATAAAGTAGAGAGGAAGATAATTTAAGGAGGACAAAAAGGTTGGATAAGATATTAAACAAATTGTATGATTATATTAATATTTCTATCTTACAATTGTATAAACTCATTTGATCACTTTTTGAAATTTGTTCAAATATTGAAAAGTGCCTATATCAATAATGTAACTCTTCATACATGAGTTTTCAAGAATAAAAGTGTTGGAATCGTCAATTAAAATGGTTGTTTTTTTATTTAATGTCATATTAAGAGTAACAATGTAAAATAACTAACAGTGATAATTAAAAAATAGTGTGTAGTGTCAAATAATAGAGCTATGAATACTTGAGAAAAAACTTTAAACAAACAGCCATTTGCTTGAAGTTACGCTGAAATTTTCTGGCACTTGAAACATTTCGAGGAAAAAAGTTCGTACTCGAGAAAGACAAGTGTTTTTATCAGTGTCATTATGTGGTACATAGGTAGGAAAATTAACTTTTAAGTACAACCTTGGTAAGATTTTATTTTTACAACGTAACACAAATAAAATAAAAGAGGCCTTGTACACTATAATTCTAATAAATTGTACTTTTGGAATTTTAGATCATAATCTAAACAACCAATATAACATCCGTTATTTATCAAATATTGATTTTCATCATTTTAATTATATGTAATCTGTTCAATTTTGACACGAATAATTGTTGATTTTGCAAATTTGATGAAAAAATGCAAATTTAACATGGCACTTTATGAGAAATCATTATATTTTATGTTCAGCTAGAGTAATAACATAAGTTTGTTTTTGAGTTCTAGTGTTTATATGAATGTTATATTTTATGTTCACTTTAATCTGTATAACTTTTTTACAATTTTTTATAATACTTATGCTCCCTTGATAAACAAATATATATTATGTCGATGTATATATTTATACAACCTTTTATAATGAACATCTATAAATGTACATTTGAACCATTAAAACTGTTTTAATGAGAATGATCTTATTTTTGTTACAGAGATGCACTAACAAATTTAATTATTCATATTTATCGATAAATAAAGTCATATTCCAAGTGTAATAAGAGTCTAGATAACCTTTTTGTAACTTAATCATCATGTTTTTAAGAGCACCGAGTAATTTATTCTTCTCGACAAACTCACTCGAGTTGAAGACTAAAAGTATAAATAATAAGAAATTTCGAGAGTCTAATTAAGACAAAAATGTGCTTTGTTGATCTAGTGATTTTTTCACACATTAACTATTGCGAGTTGAAGCATTTCATGCTGAATAAATTCATAAACATTGAATGCAATTATTCAAAAATTATCATACGTGAAAAGCGATTTAAGAGGCGTTGACATAATTCTGACGCTTAAACGTTGAAAAATCAAAATTGTCTCATTAAGTTTGAACAGAATTATTTCATTTGTTCAATATTTTTTGCTAATTGCGATTATTATGAATGCAATATAAACATTCATTTTTAACTCATACATGAAACAATGTTTTAATATAATGTATGGTAATTTTATGTTGACTGTTAATTTGAGAAAATAGTATGTGAAAAAAAACTTTTGTTGAAAAAATGTCGAAAAAGCTGGAGATTAATATTGTATTTTGAAATATATTTTTGAATAAGCGTGATATGATTTTTACATTTTTTGACACCACGCAGTCACTGTGTGCTACAGTGACGAAAGTAATACGAGCTTAGTTTATTAAACTATTTCATGCGGAGAGTTGACGTTAAATTTGTATGAAATCATGAATTCTAATGTAATTAATGTTAACACGATAGCTGAATATCTTTATGAATAACTAAACGTTTCGTTTTAATCATATAAAGTCTGTATAATATGTAATTGACATACATATCAAGCTGTGATTTGACATCTTAATCTGATTTTTTAACATCAAACAGATTACCGTAATTCTAGTATGATAATGAATAAAAGCTAATTTCGAATTGTATTTGCATTAAACTCAAGCTATTTAAACGTAAATATTTGTTTTACGTTTGTACTCGGTTTCATAAATGTTATTTGTTTTCCGTATGTTATTAGAGACACGTATCAATGTTCTATCTTACAAGCGAAGCTTAATGTTTTGTTAATCAAATAGAATTAATAATTAATTTTCTTTGTATAATAATCATCACATGCGATGGTATTTAATCAATGATATTAAATGTGAATGAAATATATATTATGTTTTCGTTTGTTACATTATTTATCGGACTTTGGATCTTCTGGAAATTGTATATATTTTGACGCTATTTGTCGCAAGACTAATGATGACTTTTAGAATCTGTATAGTACCTATAAAATGAATCTTAAGGAATATCTAGTAGACGACTATAAGTAAATTTACCAAGACATGCAGCTTGCAATAGTGCAACTTGTTTCGAAGTAATATCAAATAACAAATATTAGTTTAAACAAGAAGATTAATTTGTTATCCTTATTTTCATTACAAATGTATTTATAGTCAATGAGCAGATTTGTCTCTATCGATATGCACTAATATTGGTGTTTTGAAAAAAATAAGGCGAGTAAAAAGAGCCAAAATGAAGTTAGCATGATATAAACAATATTGAAGAGATGGAAATTGTGTATAAGTTGAGATGGTGGTTTGCTCTTATTTGGAAAGTTTGGGCAACTTGATAAGCGTTGAGATTGTTGAATTGGTGAATTGTGCATTAGGACACTATACGTTTGGAGTTAGTAAGGCGCTTGGAGTTAATGGCGAACGGTGAGATTGATGCGTTGCTCGACCAGTGACATGCGAGCACCCCCTGGTGAGATCTGCGAGTGAGCCGTGGCGATGTTAGGCGCTATCCTATTGATAAGCAGTTATTTGGTTGCTCTCTTTTTGGAGGAGTTGAAAACATGAACAGTGACACAAAGAAAGCTGACATCCTCGTCACATAATGGCGGCTGTTTTTCTCCGGTGAGACGTGCAAGAAATCGAGATAACGAAGAGAAGCAGGCAAGAGAGAAGAAGCGCGAATAAAGGGAAAGTGGAGAGAACGGATGGTAGAGGAAGAGAACTCGCGGAGGTGGGGGGGCTGAAAGCGAAACGCGAAGGCAGATGAGGCAGGCGCGGAGCGGGACGCGCGAGCTTTATGGGAAATCCTGGGGTGGGAATTCCACCCCAACGGGAGACGGACGTTTCGCCGAGCCATTCAGTCCGCGCCCCGACACGCATTCTAATGCAAGCCGCTCTTGCGAGTTTTGCGCGCAACCAGTCCAAAGCCGCGCACTTTTGCCCCGGACACGGCTCGTCTGCCATATTTCCCCGATCGAGGGTGCTTAAGCCGCCTCTCCGCACCTGTACATAGGATCCCATCCAGGTATTGCGCGTCTTGGAGATCATTTTCAATTCGACATATTGATTGTTCATTGTTCGACTTGGAAGTTTCTTCGGAGCGTTCCAACAAGTTATCCTCCGCCCGAGCGACCATTGGCCCTTTTTGCTCCCAGCTAATATTCAATTAAACGCTTTTCCTCGGCGGCGAAATAATTAGATCCCCGGGCGATGTCATAAATCCGATGACGTATCAAGATGAGTCTTGGAATTAGTTGGCCGCAACACTGCTCGATAACGCTGTGCAAGAGCCACGCTCTGCGACGCAGTTTTGTTATCACTGTCCATTAATGCGAATTAACCCAACGGATTCACGACCTTTCGACTCGTCCGTTCAAATATAAATTAGAGCTTGGCAACACCGGATCGAGTTATTCAGCTCCTCGTCATCTATAATTCAGCCCACTTGTTTTCTTCTCGCTATTCTTCCGACCTTATTTCATTCACTCCAATGATTTATGTATCAACGCGATTGTTCTTTCACTCACACAAAAACAGGGGATTCAAAAAAGACCTTTTAACCCTCAAACTTTGCCACTTCAAATCTGAAGTAACAGCTGCGTTTGACGCTCAATTTGAACGCTTCATTGCTTTACATACTTACCATAATTTGAATATGCAATCTCGGAAAAAGCGTCTGCTAATGTTATATATGTCTTAGTAATTTGCTAGAATGCTAACAACTTGAGTTATTTAGACGAAAGTCAAAAGGCTTTTAAATTCTTAACCAGTGGACAAAGCCGTTTGACTTTTGAGCTTAATGTAAGCACAAATTGTGTCTATGATATGTTTTTACGAAGAATCCACAGGTCAGTAAGAGAGACATAATAGCTCCGGAGTTGGCAAAGAAACAAAATCAGCCTCTGAAAAGGTTTTTCAGTCTATTATACTCAAATTAATGTAAGGGGTCAAGTTCGGTTATCCCAACCGACGAGCTTTTGTCAAACTTCACTGTTTATTGATCATTAAATATTATTCAAGCGCTGGATTGTGCCAAACGGCATTGTTCCCGTCAAATGTTAAAGATGAATCGATCGCAGACATTTTGACTATCAAGTATTTATTCTCCGCTATAACGCTCACAAAACTCCCAAAGCTCAAACTTCCAAGCTTATCCTCGCCTCTGAAAGCTACATCGTTTAAGAGGCCGTTTCGCGTCGCGAAAAAGTGCCGAAAAAAGATTATACGCTTTTCCGCATGAAAAATGCCGTCGTATTATTCACGCCAGAAAGCAACCCTTTCGCGGAACGCGAAATTTCATCCGATATCCAGTTTGCCCGGAAAAATAAATCGCTGCGATTTTTCGCTGCGAATCTTTTTCTTCGTTCTACCGCGCAATTTTTTGCCCAGAACAATTTGCATTGTATTACTAAGCATTAACGCATTCATTTCCAACGGATTATTTTTTGTCCAGCTCATGCTACGTTATAAACTTGTTCGCCAAAATTTCGTAATTGTTTTGTCGCTTCCCAATTGTAGTCCATTGTTCGTGTAATAGTCGCTTTAACGCCGGACCAATGTTCAAAATCGACTTTAGAGGATGAGTTCATGTTAAATATATATAAAGCACGTCTATATAACCGTCAATTTTCGAGCCATAAATTGCGCGCTTGCAACTATTTCGCCTGTAAAAAATGCAACAATAAGGATTCGACCAAAATGAACCAATACAATCATTTCATTCGTGAAGAGCTTTTTTGTTAACGACCAAAAAAGTCATTTTTTTATCAGAAGCCAAAGGTTAATTAACGATGAACGATTTCATTTCTTTTCATGTGTAATTAGGAGAAAAGAGACAACGTTCATCAGTTGATTGACTACGGGTCGCTTTAATTAAATGTGTCTACATTTTTTGTTTATGTTTTTGTTTGTACAATGTGTAATTATTAACAATCTACTTTGACTCGTACGTGACACACAAGTTGAAATTAGTGTAAAAACGCTTGACGTATAATTTTCATTTTAAGAATCAAACAACGTTGAGAAGTTTGCGCATTCAAGTTTATCTTGTTTAATACTTATAATTATATCAACAAATTACGCTCTCATACAAAAGCATGAATTCACGTATTTGAGAAGAAAAAATGCAAATTACCTAAGTTATCATTGTCATTTTTGAACATACATAATAGTACAAACTTTCACAAATGCACTTCGTTTATTTTCATTTTTTCAATTTCTTTGTCTTTGTCTTTGTCCCGACGTTGAAGTGCAACATTTTTTAACTACGCAAAGTTTTCAACTATAACTGTTTGCTAAATACCTGAAACATCGTATCGAAGAAATAAATTGTGCTGTTGTATGAAATAATCTTAGAAAAGAAAAAGGACATAAAGAGATCTGATTCTACGTAAGCGGATACCTGGATACGAGAAGGATTATATACTTTGACTCAAAAAATCACTTCCTATCTGATATGTTTTTATTTTCAACTTTAACTCCTGTTTCTTAATATCGCGAAAAAACTCGAAGGACGTAATTAGCAAATTTAAAAACACCTGAAATGTCACAATAATTGGCGTTGAAAGTTTAACAACTCGTATTTCGAGTATTAACATTTCAGATGCTACGAGCTTGGAAATATGAGTTTTATTTTGCTTCGATTGCCATGACCTCAACTTAAACTGTCGCATCTTCTTGCTCTCGACTGAAATTGCAATATCTTTTTTCAGTTTACAGCGGAGCTATCTTATCTTGAACATGTCATCTTACTTTGTGTTTCAAAATCAAGTGACGACTTTTCTAGGTTAAACACTTGTTTCGCAATTCTTAATAAACTTCAGTCAAATACAGAAGTCGTTCGTTGTTGAAAAGCGATTTCAATGTATCGGAGACAAATAATGAATAAATTAAAAAGCGCCAATATTTTATCATCCGCCAATTGAATTGCGCTTATTGAATATTGTTTCCAATTTTTGAATAGTAAACGTCAATATCGAGGTATTACACTACGCGGACGAAATTTCTTTGAATGTTATGTGTGATTTGAGGGAAACTCAATTTTACTTATTAGCATAAAAATTCAATACGCCGTTCAAACATTACAGTTCTGAATGATGGATCAAATTAAAAGCCAACATTTTGAATAGAGTAATCGAATGTTGTATTCAGGAGAGATTCGGGATCCCGAATTGTTGTCGCGAAATCAAAAAATGAATTAGTTGATTGTGCAGTTTAGTATAATCTGTATAAAATGTTGCAATTTAATTTGACATTTTTTTCTTGTTGGAAAATATTGACTTTTCAAAAACCTTCTCATACGATTAATTTTGAATCCGCCATGTTTGTATGAAAAATGTGTCTTTACATAAGTTAAAAGATAAATGACAATTTGGAAGTTTTTTCTGAAATAAGAAATAATTGAAATTGAATTGAAGTTTAAAGTAGACATTTTATTGATAACACAGGAAAAAGTGAATGAAAGTTGTAAATGAAAAATGTTCAATTGTTATGCATTTGTCATTCTAATATTAACGTTTCATCAACAGCTTGGCAAATGGCTTTTTGAATTAACATCGTGATATTCTTCATTCAATAAACAGGATACGAGTTGAAATGTATGAGAAACTTTTATTTAGTCGAACATTTCAGTTTTTGTCGTTTATTGTGAGCGAACATTTGTTAAAAAGTATTCGATTTCGAAAATGATTCAAAATGTCGGGTTCGGTAATATAAAATGATAAACCTCAAAAGAAGCTTTGGCCGATAAAAAGGATATTGAAATGACTGTATGATTAAACAAAACGAACAAATATGTTGTGATAAATTGAAACACAAATTAATAACATAGCAGACAATCGTTGTCATTCAATCAATCGCAATTGTTATGCAATCCAGCAGTGATAAAGTGAAAATATGAAGCACGCAGATCGTTAGGTCCGTCATGCATATGTAAATTGCTAAACTATTTTGTATATTTTAATAAACAAATATTTATTCCGAATACACGCTGCTGTGCTAAGTCATGTCATTTCCAAACGAAAACATTTCTCCACTTTCCAATTGGCTTTTTTGCTTATTTCAAATACGTCATCACCACGCGTTGTGTCGTCAGATGTTTGGCCGAGTATCAACATTTTTGGCCATCTTTTTGGAAAATAAATACAGTGTAAATAACATACTTCCTTACAGAGGATCCAAAATATGAAGATAATATTTACTTAGAATCAAAAACGGAAGTCCACGCAGTGTCAAAATTGAAAAAAGAACATTTGTTTACTATTTGGGGAGGAAGTTGGTTTCTTTTGACACTTCACGCGAACTGGGTTAATTTAACCCTTCACGTTTTACTGCTAAGTTGTTTTATTCGGCGCATAAGACTAGACTCAATCGTAAAGTGTGTTATAACGTTTTCGTTCGTAATTCGAGGAGTTGGCAATAAAACAAGAAACGTACTTATGAATAATTCCATTTGAGGCGAAATACAGAACTTTTAAGAGAAACCCGCTTGAATTAATATGCGATGCGTCGTGACATAACCGCACCACTTTGGGGGCAAATAAATTTTTATTTCTATGATACTTTTTTCGGCTTTAAAACGTCCGCATCCATAAAATTAAAATTGCTGGAAAATAAGACTAATTGATTTGAGTTTATCTTCCGCAAAAAAGTATCAAATTCAATTGCACTGTAAGGATTTATGTTATTTCAAATTGAAAGGCAAATTTATTTTGGTTACGTCAAACTTTTTATTGATCAAGATAAAGCTTTTGATTAACTTGTAACTCGATCGATTTTTCCATATTTCTTTCACTAAGAAACGGATTTCTTTCTTGATATCACAACATCGTATACAATTAGCTAATGAAAATACCGGATGCCTTAGAAGTTACTCGATGAAGACGTTGAAGTACAGATTTGTAGAGGTAGAAAAATGCATGCTTCCGATATATATGAATTTGTTTTATTTTAAATCGACAAATTTCTTTAATTCGTTCTATGTGATTTTTATTGTTGAAATTTACAGAAAAATTACCATGTCGATATCGCTGGTTGGGGAAATTATACAACTTGCGAGGCAGAAGAAAAACGGAAAAAAAGAGAAACGCAAAAAAGAATGATGCATCTCTATTTAAATGAAAGTTTCAAAATATTTATGTTCAAGCAATATGCAAACAAAATTTAACTGTTTTTTCAATGATATCAAGTTTTTATATATGAAACAAAGATATTTTATGATTGAAATATGCTCAATCAAAGAATATGAGCAAATAAAAGACTAAAACAAGTTGATGTATTTCCAATTTTCTGCCGAACTTCAATTCAGTTATTCATCATTCATTGACAGTAATAGATAACATTAAATTGTGTATTGGATTAATAATAACGCTGACACTTCGAGTTCACGAAACAAATATTTTTTATAAAACTTGACTCAACTGCACAATTTCATATGATTACAATTTTGTATTCTTCTACAACTGAATTATATATAAATATAGCTGAATACATATATAACAAAAGATGTAATATATGGTCTTCAAGTATATTGTTTCCATACATATGAATTACTTTTAACATGTGATTCATAATCAAATATATAAAGTAAAAATACATTTTATAACCAATAAATGAATGAAAGTTTATCAGGTCGTTGAGAATACTTTGAATGTTGGTATCATTCGCTTATTATTCCTGGCATTATACTCATTAAATTAGACGATATAACCGAAATTCAAGGCAAGGGCAAGGTGAAGTTTCAAATTTACCGTAATTATGAATTCGCCTGTAATTATGCAGATAATTATCTTAATTTATGAGGATAACCAAATTCGATGGTAATTATAAAACTAAGCAAAATGCATTTTCTACGAAAACATGTCTTCATTAGAATATAAGCCTTATTTCAGCGAACGAGAGTGTTCAATATTTAATCCACAATACATTTATGCTTACGTTCAACTAGTTGTTTAAAGCGCAATAGTATTCACGTGACGCAAAAATGATTGCACTTTTCGTAATAACTTACGTGTATTTTACACGAAGGTAAAAGTAACAAACAAATGTATTTCAATATAATTCAATCGTCCGAAATATTCATCTAATATTTCATTGAATTAATCAGAAACAGCGCAGCATTTTTATGCGTTCGTAATCAATAAATAAGTTTCTAATTGGGACGGTTGTTCATTCAATTTGCGTGAACGCGAATAATTGAAAGTTTAATTTTTACATTTTCAAGATTGTAAGTTAATAAAGATAGTTGTTGGATTTCTTATTAAGAGCAGCTGGTTCAAATATTGTAACATTATTTCCTGAAAATATCGCTCAACTTTTCATAACGAATGTTTTATAGAGATTATAGCAAGAACTTGAACTACTTAATATTACTATTAAATTTAATGCAAAGTCCTGATTTTCTTTGTAAAACGATTTATTTTGGAATGTAATTTTTCAACAAAATTTTGTGCAACGAACAATGGCTAAATCTAGATTAAAAAATTTTAAATGGATTTGAGAGAGAAAAAAAGTGGTAACCCAATTAACTGAGATTTTGAATCTAATTTAGGACAAGGAATAAATTTGATTATCTTGGTCTGCGAACACAATTGTTCCACCGGGTGTGACAAAAGGTTAATACAACAAATACAGTCATTTTTTTCAAGCTAACTTTAATTTAAGTTTTATGTAGTGTAATTCACACTAGTCGATTCAAAACTACATTTCTTTTAAACACAAATGTTACCAATGAACAATTAGTTTCATTTCACTTTTTTGTCTTGAGTCTTTGTAGTAAATTGTTAGCTATTGGATGTGTAACATTTTTCAAAAAAAGCTCATAAGCCTAGAGAAATACAAAACTTTTTTTTGTTTAAGTCTCACAGTGTAATTCAATTTAATCTTTGTTATCACTAATCTATATAAACTTGGCATTTGTTTTTCTGACTCTTTATTTTGGATTAGACGATGTATAACTGAGTTGAATAATTGGGTAAAACTGCCGAAAATAATTTCTTTCTCAAAGGTTTTTATTGAGATTTGGAAAGTCGCCAATTAGATATTCGTTTTTAAATATCATTTATTAGTAATAGTTTATTTCAAGGGACAATAATTTTACTGACTTTCTTTAGGTCACGTAATGTATTCATTTAAAACCAAGTTTTTTAATTTAACTTTTAATTATAAATAAAAAGACGCCTGATAAAATACTGAAACTTGAGTATAGACATTAGCAAGTAAAGAATGTTATTTACATGTATTTATGGCGGTACGTGTCGGCGTGTATACAAGATCCAATAATTCAGGTGCAAGTAAACTCATTATAAAATAAGATACTGTTAACGAAGAGCTAAGCACCTTATTTAGAGTTGCTACGTGAAAGATAGCTCTGCCAGTTCGTTTTTCTATACTAATTCCAAGTCAACGTTATTCTTATACGATTTGATCGTTGAACAATATTTTTTTTCATTGCTTCGATGGCTTTTTATGAGAAAAATACTGAGTTTATAATTAGTAGAGAAAGCGTTTATGTGATTTGAACAAAAAATTTATGGTGAAAAAACCACAATGCCCAAAATGAAAATTGGGTAAAATTTTTGCTACGAAACTATGTTGTGAATTTTTATATTTTTATAATAGTTTTGCATCTTGCTTTTCAGGTATTTTAATGTTATTACTTGAATAATATGATTACTTGTTTAACGATCCTTCGAGCTAAATTTTCAGTTACAAATTCGATTATTTACGAGTAATAACACGTTTCATCTGGAGAAAAAATATGTCAATCCGCTTTGGACTTACTCAACGGTCCTTTAAAAGGTTTTCACTTCATTGATAAAAACTGTATTAACGTGTACCAAATACGAAAATCAGATATTATCTAGTTCGAAATTCTGATTATCTATTCTTACACTGTTCTGGTAAGCGAATAATGATGAATGTAAGAAATTTTTACTTTTATTATCTCCGCCTACAATATGGAACGTATTATTCGAAATGAATCGCTAAAGCTTCTTTGATTTGGAGATTTCAATAAACATAAGTTGCACAATATATTTTCTGATATTAATCCTAAAATATGAAGATAAAATAAAAAACATTATTTATAGCAAAGGCCAATCAAATAAAAATGCTTTCGTTCCTTCAATATTTTTCCCGGTAAAAATAACGAACAGAATGGAATTTCGATTCTTGAAGAAAAGAAGGAAATAATAAAGTATAAAATATTTAAAACTGATTGCGATGAAGATTCTTATTCAAATCTTATTAAATAAATGTGTCTAAAATATTTGTGTTTGCGCGGGGCACGGAAGGGGCATTGAAATTTAAAATTGTACCGAAGCATATAAAAAACTACTTTAACATTTGTGCCAAATGAAATGGATTAATAAAATACAGACACCATTTTGAATTCACGAAATGTGTCCGTCGGCACATCACATGTCATAAAATTTGCATTCAGTGACGTGCCGACGCAAGAACGGTTTGTGAAATTCAGGCAGTTTATCATTATGATTCAAAAGAGTGCTGCATCTAAACCATCATTTGACTCGTTTGTTTATACTTGTCTGTTTTAATCAAACAGAGTGGTCCTTCGTCTATTTAGTAATGAAGTTTGAATGACAAAATTATGAACAAAATAATTTTTCTATTGCTTTCTTAGTGTTAAAAAAATTGTTCAACCGAAATAAATGAACAAATTCCTAAATATTTAGTTTCTCTATAGTTTAGTGGTTATTTTAAGGTTTAAAAACGCCATTAAAAGCAGGGGAAAAACATTTTTTCAAAACTTATTTTTGAAGATAGAATTTTTATTTTGAGGTAAAGACTGGTACGATCTTAATGAAAACTGAAAAATGATTAAAGATGAATACACCTGGTCCCCTAACTTTACTATAAAATGGACAATATTTATCGACTCACTGTTCATATGGTGTTTTTAAACTTGAATTGATTATATTTGCACGTTAGATTCAACTTTTTAAAATTAAACCAACTTGTAAATATGTTACTCTGGCTCGGGGTCATCGATTGGATTAATAAATAAGGTAATTTGTATCTAAAAGTGTAAATATAATCGATATAAATAACGAATTATTAAACAGCCTTGAGAAATAGTCGATCATATTTTTGTATAATAAAAAAACAATATATGATCGCATTAAAACGTTAATAATAAATGTGTAACTTCAATTTGAAGTTATTTTGACTTATCAAAACAATTTAATTTCTTCTAACTTATATGAACATTTAGTTGTTGTGAGCAAATTATATGATTCTATTAATCATTTGTCTTCCGTCAAAGTTTGAGTCAAAAGTCAACTCGCTAATATTTGTGATTTTGTTTGTCGTGAAAAAACAAACACACCAAATTTTTATTTTTCAGAATACATATTAATAAAGTTAAATCTTGTTTTCTGAAATTAAAAAGAATCTTTGTATTTGCAATTTGGAATTATGCATTTCGAAGCTCTCAAAGTTTAGAATAGCACTAAATTCAGATTCTTAGATTTCCATATCATTGTAAAACATTAATAATACATTTCCTTTGCTTTGATGCTGTAGAAAAAGTAAGCGGAATTCCAATAAACAAATCATGAAGCAGTAAATAGATTTTGTCGATAAAATGTTTTCATAAATGTTAATTCCTTAAGGATCAATTGCTTTTTATTTTAAATTGTTTTTACAGATTATTCATTATCCACAGTGAAATATAAAAAAGGGAATCAGATATGTTGAGTAATATAGACAATGCATAGAGAAATGTTTACGAACAATTATGATTTTAAAGGTAAAATAAAGTGAAAACTTATCCAATTATAATGTAAATTAGGAAGTTCAGTCTTGCATGTATTATCATCAGTGGGGTCATAAATCGGCGGCATATAGAAACAGCCAATAGTCATAGATTTCAGCACTAATACAATGCCATTTTATCTGGAATAATTCAGTAAATTGGCAAGCTATGTCCGTTAATTTTTTAAGACTATTAAGCTTGGTTTTATTGTTTAATATGTTTAGAATGAAAATCATACAAATTAATAATTATTGTAACAACTGAATTATGTTTTTTTTTTTTTAATTGGTAAAAGTGCTTTTTCCACATCCAGCAATGAATGCCGTCAGGATATATTTATAGGAGAGATTGGAAAAGCGCTTTAAATCATTTCGTTAATTTTATGACTCGGAAAAACAGAAACTTATGTCATTAAAAACTTCAGAAGGTAAAAAGATTAAACATCCGTTTCACACTTGACTTAACTTTGTCGTAAAATCGAACATCCAATCGAATTCCTCCATTCAAACAATTCAAATTATTCTTTAATCAGCCAATCAGAAGTGGAATAAAAACTTTAGTATCACATGAGTTCCGGTTTGCAAAATGAAATTTTTGACAAATATTTTTTACTTATTTTCAGGTCAGCCACATTAACTAGTTCGTCAGTTCACTACTGTCTAACTGATAGTATAATATTAGGGGCGGGTAGAAAAGTTGTCCAAACTTCATTTTTTATTTTTTACCACCGCATCACACATATTTTTATCCAATTCTTTCTTCAATGAGGCCTTCAATTTTCCGCGAATCTTTTTATTTTTGGAAAAAAACTGGGTCAATATTTAATCATTTTTGACTTTCAAAGCTATCACAATTTACTGCGAGTTAACAACTGAGTTTACAGTAATATCTATGTTTTATTGAATATTCGATTGATGAAAATATTTTAAATTATTTTTTATCACACTGTCAAATATCTCATATTAATGGGAGTTAAAATATTAAAGTTTTATTATATTATTTATTTTTATTTCATTAATATCAAGAGACAGCTATGGCATGAATAAAAATTTTGTTTATCAGATTATTTTCTGAAAGTTATTACAGTTATTTATATATAGATAAATAGCACAAGGCAAGATAAATCGTCGGCTGCACGATTTATATTATTTTTTTATCGTAAAAATCAAACATAAATTTCTGTTAAAGTTATTAAATTTTAATAATATTATTACACACAATATACCTGATTCATTTTTTTAGCAAAACGAATCAGTACTTTTGTAAAAATTATTTCAAGTGTAAAAATATGAAACTATCATAAAAAATTTGTTATACCATAAAAAGGAGCGAAATGTGAGGATCTATATATATGGAAATAATACGAAAGCACGTTAATATAAACGAGGCAACTAGAGACAGCAATAGGAAAAAAATGTAACGATAATGGCAGCGGTATTATAGAATAGCTATAATGACTATGATATTTTGAACGCTGTTATTTAGATCTTGATGCAAAATAGAATGTAAGTAATGGACGTGGCTCAGTTGATTTCCTATTATTTGTAACGATTTTTAATTTTTAGTATGAACGATATGGACACTTTATCCTTTTTTTTATCATTATTAAAGTTATTTTCTTTAGAAAATGTTTTTTTCAATTATTCATCTCTCTAATTCTATCGTTATTTTTTCTCAAAATCACTTGTTTTTTGAATTATTTGAGTCGGTTACTTCGAGTGTAATCTCGCGTGGAGAACAATTACTAGGTATATAGTCCGAAAATGATTCGAATAAACAGTCTGGAAACAATGTGGATATAGCCTCGCAAATGCATATAATAATTCAGTTCAGCATAGTTTGCTTCAAACTGTTCCTAAAAAGAAGAGCTTGCAGAAATCGAGTAAAAAATCCAATAAAAATAAGCAGTGTCATTATAAGGGTGATTACTGTAGTCATTTCGTATATCAATTTTTTTTAGAAAATAACCTAAAAAGGTTCATTCGAACGTATTCGGATGCTGGATGGGGTGGTATCACTGGCATACATCTCGAATACGTGTAAATCAATGGTTTCAGAGAGACAGACTGATAGAGAGAAATAAAGAAAGACGCAATATAAATCTAGCAACAAAAATATCGTAACAAGTGTAAATGATAGGAAGAACAAATTTCGAGTAGAGTATTAGAAACATTTCATGAAGTCGAATTGTAGAAAGTGTAACAATTCAACCCCTTCATTTATTGTCTTTGAATTCTTTGCAAAACTTTTAGAAAAGAGTGTACGTAAGTGCTACAAAAGCTATTGACGACCAACATTTTTCCCTTTAAAACTTGACAAAATTCTAGTTCAAAGTTTAATACGTTTTATGCGTTTTTGGAAGAATAATGATTATAAATAAGTTTTTTCTTTGCTGTTATTGGATTATTGAGTTGAGAGCAATATTAATTAAACCAATAAAAAACAAGCAATTGTCATAACGTTAGACAATTAAAACAATTCGGTTTAATTTCAAAATTGTTCCTATTTCATTTTTTTCTTTTGTTCCATTTTATTTTGCTTTCAAAAATAAATCAACACATGGCTTTGTAATTTTTTTATTCAAAAACATGTGTATGATATATGAAAATATGTCATTTTTATAAACTGCAAACAATTTTGTTTTCGTCAATAATTATGATGTAGTAAACAAAGGAAGAGAATTTTCTACCAATTTAAATGGAAATGAAAAATGCTAAAAACGTAAAATATGCTGTTATCTAGCTTCTTAATAGCAAGAGCGTTTTTTCAAAATTGCAAAGTTCTTGAAAAACATTGATGTTCTTTTTTAGTTAGCAACAAACAGGTTTTGTTAGTTGACAATTCGAGATATTCTTTTATTCGAAATGGTTTTTTAAGTAATAACAAAACCGTGTAGTTATAGTTTTAAGGATGACTACTCTTCAAGAGGTTCTATTTATATGGATGGAAAGAGATAAGAAAAATGGTTAAACTTCGTATTGTTCTATTTACACTAGTTACTAAATATTATATTATCTTACATTATTTTATTATCTGTTTCTCGTATCAATATTATTATTTTATAATATATTCATATATTCGACGAAATAAATTGTAATATTACATTCAGTTACAACGAAATTATTCGACAAATGTGACATCTGTTTTGAGGTTTTAGTCTGTTACTTATAGAAAAACTTACAGACAAACTATTTAGTTGAAAAGTATGTGCCTTTTTGAAGATTTGATTAAACTGTTTCCTTCTCCAGATTAAAAGGACGAGACATGTATATAGTGAAGTATAAATAAGAAAATCGATACGGAGTTAAAATTTTATGACTAGAAACATATTTGATGTCAAAGTTATTTCATTACACGGAGATTCATTATTGAGGAGAAGGAAAGTATCGTGTAAAATAATGCATGGGAGTTTTTATTGAAGAATATGATGGAACGTAAAATGTTCAACAATGCAATATGATCTATCGAATATCAGCAAGCTGTATATTTGTTAGATTGAAATTGCACTGTGAATTGTAACGTACATCGTGCATAAAAGTGCATCCTCTCGCATGTATATCTATTACCTATTTTATACACATTCTTTTCGCATATTTATGATTCGAGATTTGCAACAAATGAATACTCAATGAGCGTACTTTGTTTCTGCTCGATATCTCAAGTCTGTATCCAGAATATTATCATATTTGGTTCATCAAATAATTGGGAAAAAGTAAGAAATGAAGATTGCAAAAAAACGAACAAACACATAACGCAAATTTGAAGCGTTTCTCCAACTTGAATGAAGCAAACTTTCAGCTTTCTTTTGAAAAAGTAAAAGATCGTTTTGTTATCAAGAAGTTGAAGACTTGTTGGAATTTTAATCGAGGCTCTCGTTTATGATTCGCTAAACACAATATATCTCGTGGAATATATAACTTTGAGTTGAATCCAATTTGAATCGACGGAAGTTTCTGATATCTAAAGGAACAATTGGATGTGAATCAAATTCTTCTTCTTCCCGTCTTTTTACGGTAAACCACATTTTTCAAATCTGATGTGATTTAAATTTGATTGGTATAAGATACGAGCAATCATAAAAGTGACACGGAACTTAGAAACTAGAATAATTTTTCGCCTGAAGATAACTGTATTAGAGGCTTAGTGTTTGACAGAAAGACATCGATTAGTTTATAAAAAAAAAGAAAAATCAAATGAATTAGAACAAAAGAAAAGTCATTTTTATCAATAAATTTTGGTCCTTTGAATAAAGATGCAAACTTAAAATTAACAGAAAAGTTTTGAGAAAAAAAGAATTGAGCGATTTATTAAAGTGTTCAAAATGAAATGATGATATAAACAAGACTATAATTCAAATAAATAGTTCGAATATACAACCCTGGTATTTAAAAGTGCGAATACTGTTTTTGAAAGTTGGCAACAAAGTGTTATAACCTGGGAATGACTTTTTAGTTTATGATGGTAAGCTATAAGAATACGTTGCAACCTTTCCCGGTTGTGCTATTATCTCTATTGAACAGGTGCTGTGGACATCCGAGACATGATTGTAACTGCCAGCGATCTAAGTTTTGTGCAAAAGTTATAAGTGCTCTGGACTTAAATTACAGTTTGATTGAATGAAACAACAAAACGAGAAATTCTGACGTTTTAACAAGAGCAACTGAAAAATAAATGTAATCATTCTGTCGACATTGTGATTTACTCTGACAAAATTCTACTCGTGGTCAGTTTTTGAATCGGCAAATCTTTAAATCGTAGCAATTGGGATGTCACAGTTGACATATCATAATTGCAGTTCACTTGAAATCTTTTTACATTCATTAGGCAAATATATTACAGGCAATTATCAATGCTACATTCAACAATATTGACAGCTGCATATATATTTACTTAAATAAGTTCTACAATTATTTTCAGTATGTGTTATTGAATCGTATTTATCTTTCAACTAATAAAGTATCACAATTTGAAATATTGAATTTCAATATTACATTTTATTGAGGCGAATATTTGAAAATGACCTGATTCTTTTACGTAATTTTGTTCCATTGAAGCTTATTCAATTAAAGAAATTTGAACTCTCTTTTGATCCAACTTACATCAATTATCAAATGAGCGATGCATAATTTATATACCTGATAACTCAAAGTTTTGTAATAACTGATAAACGCTGATAAATCAACCATATCTAATTTAGCACAGATTCGATGACAAGTTTTAAGGCGTTGTCAGATAAATACATTATCGGAGATTGTTGTGATTTTGAGCAGAATTATTTAATATTCATCTTATTATGTTTTAAAGGAAATTCGGTTGAACAGTGTTAGCTCACAAACTTCCAAATTTATTCTGACAAAACTCACAATGTTAGGTATATTTTACAATCAGATATTCAAATATTTCATTTTACATTAGATGTGATTTTTCGAAGAAATGAAATCTATTCATAAGAAAAATAAATATAAACGATGTATAGAAATTGCATACATTATTTAATATGAAATATAAAATAAATGGTGAATATATGATTTGTATATATTAATCTAATAAGGTAAAAATGTCGTTAATCATAGAAAGAAAGTCCTATCTTTTTTTCAACTTTGACGTAATTATTCATGTTTTTCATAAAATGAGAAAGATTACTTGAAGCGTGAAAATGATGAATTATATCATCTATATCGATTTTAAGCTTTTATTTTAAATGAGATCTGAATACATATTGCTAAGCTTAAATTGAACGCCGCAGTTTCAGTAACTTTAACAGATGAGCTATCGTTGTAGTCGCACCGTTTTACACTAATACTCAAAAATAGCTAAAACACGAATTACGCAAAACTGAATAAAAAGTATAAGAAAAATGGAATAATTCTTATTCGATGACAAATTCGTTTTCGACAGATTTCCTTAAATGTATTTGCTGATAGGACGATTATCCGGAAGTTTGAAATGACTCGTGAAGTCATTTTTCTTGTTTCGAAAAATCATTTTTTACTTTTGCCAATGACACTTGAAAGTATATAATAAATGAAAATCAATAACAACGATAAAGTTTACTCAATGCAATTGCAGAGGTCCTCTCAGTGAACAATTTATGGAGATTTTAAAACAAAGTTTCAAATACGTTACGTAATCTTTGAAAAGGGTTAGTTATGAAAATGTCAGAATTTTTCACGGCTGCGAGCGTATTTTACGAAAGACATCCATTTTCGGCTTAACTCTTTAAACTGCCATTGTTCTTTGCACAATGCAATCCGTCTTCTTTTTACGAAATTGATAGACAGCTTTAGTTATACGCTAAAATGTTACCTATTTTGTAAAGAAACAATTGTAATTGCACTTTTTCAAACTGAAGTAAATTGTTACAGAAAAGGATAATTTTGCCCACAAATACATGTAGTTAATCTTAAAGTGTAAAAGGAATCTTTCCGCGGTGTATTACATTAAGTTCTTTAATGCAAAACTTCACGTGATGAGGCAGGTACTTTTTTGAAAATAAATCATATATTTAATTTTGTAACTCATTGTTTTTAAAAGCACGAGAAAAGAATATGCTAATTTTTAGTTTTGAAACGTTAAAAACTTTTCTTACGATCTTGAAAACTTCGCCATAGTTTAAATTATAATTTAACGCATACTTAGAAACAAAAGCACAATTTTTTCAATTTTAAATTGGAAAAATGCAATTATTGAAACGATTTTATTTTATTATACTTCTTGATAATATGCTATTCTCGCAAAGTGAAATGGTGATATCAAATAATACGATTTCAAATGTGGAAATATTCTTACAAATCTATTTTTAATCAATTGGCAAAGTATTTAAGAAGACTATTTTTCGAGATGTTTTCAAAAGTCATTGAAATGTGTTTCTTTGCCCATGTTGTTATTAATTAAATTAATCGAATGGAAAAATAAATCGAACGAAATGTAATTATGAGAATTGCAAGCATGAATTAAAACAGTTCTTTTATTCCGTTTAATTGGGTTGCAGTGCCGTTCGAGGAATTAAAGTTGTAAAATCAACGTCACGCTAATGCAACTTAAAGTTGTTTCTGCATTTTTAAAGCTGATCTAAAATAAGTTCGCAAGTTGTAGTACATTGCAATTTGTTTAAACCGAAGGACAATTCGATTTCTTTATCGTAAATAAAAGATCACCGTGTATTTAGTTGTTGATATTTGTAAAATGAATTTTTGATTCATCTTAAACTGATTGGTCTGGTAAAAGAAGATTCGAGTGTCGTACGTAAAATCTACATTTTCTGTGACATAACGCAGCAGCGGATCATGAGAAGAAAACCTTTCAAGATTGAAGTTGAACTCGTGCTTTGAGTGTCCTGCAATTTGTAATCTGAAATATGACTTTGACTTTCTCGACCACCGTCTTGCTTTATCCTTTTTCAAAATTGATTCCAAATTGGCTTTCTTTCAACTTTTTTGTCACTCTCAATGACATGAAAAATCAATCGCACAAAAGACAATTGTTGGCTTTGATCTGGTAAACATGAAATCAGCAATAAATTGCATTGTGGTATAACTTTCTATCATCCGTTTCAATCATTTTGTCTTTTTCGTACGGGCCATTTTTTGGCTACATCAAATTAATCACGATTAAACGTGTGTAACATCAATTTACACTGCGAAAATGTTTTTTATCAAATGATCATTTATTTCGTATAAATTTGCCGTATATTAGAAGATATGTGTTACAGACATAATTCTTGGCGAGAAATTCAAAATCTAGGAACTCACAATAACGAATGACGTATAGAATTTCATCTGACATGCAAAATATATCTATGTCTAAAAATAGAATTATGCTGTTAATAATGTACATTATATCTGAGATAATATATATATACTTTTTTTTCTGTTAACAGGGAACATATCCTGAAGGTTTAGAAAAATTGAAAAAGGGACCAATTTGAACGACCTAATTTTACACTACGAATAAACTTAAGTACAAAAATAATATTGGAAGAAAATTTAGGAGAATTCAAGTCTCTAAGAAGATAAGCACTAAATCTTCTTGGCGTTGCCTGCGGGTGGTAGTGGTAAACTACGTGGCCTAGAACATTGTGGGTGTGTAAGGGTGTCCCTCGATTATCCACCATCAGTTCCTCGGTTGCGGGGAGCGCTGGGGGTTGTAGCCCTTTTGTGGGGTACCCCTCATTTAAAAAACGTCAAGGTATATATAAACAATTATCACACAAACTTTGTGTTCGAATATTTCATTTGCAAAGATTTTATGAAATAATGACAGTATATTTCAATTTTTACCTTGAGCTTTATATTTACTCGGAAGTTGTGCGCAAAAACTATTTTTTAGCGCGCTATAGTGTGAATAAAAATAGGCTTTTTTGCGCTAGTGCGTAAAAAACTTATTTGAATTAGTGCGTAAAAACTTAAATTGCGCAGTCTTTTTCGAACTAAAATAGTATATTTTAATTCAAGGGCGTGCCCGTGTGACAAACTATGTTTTTCGTTTGAGGAAGCATGCGTAATGTAGCTTTTTACGCGCTAGTGCGAAAAAGACTCTTTTACTCACGCTTTAGCGAGCGGAAAAATGGTTTTTGCGCACGAGTGCATAAAAAGCTATTGCGCACGGCTTCCGAATACGAAAACATCAGTTGTTACACGGGTGCTACGCCCTGCTATCAGCATTAGTATTGATTACACTAAATTATTTTATTCAACAAATACAATGAATATATTGAAATTGAATGAATAAAGGCATGTTTCATATTAAAAGAACCGCAACTAAGATCTATTTCAACTAAATAACGAACTTTAAGTTATAAATTAACAGACTAACTAAATTGTTACTTCAAATTAGAAATTACATTAAAACCAATTAGCTCAAATTTAATAACAAACTTCTCTTTGTCATTTTGAGATTAGTTTTTCAACAGTTAAATAATTTCCTGTAAATGAATTACCAAATTTTGAATAAAAAACGGTGTTATCAAAATTGTATAGTAACAAAATACAATTTTCACAAATTAATGAAGTGTGATTGTTATTTGAAAATTTGTATTGTATCAGTTAATTTGTTGAATTGTATACATAACCAATCAAGTTATTGTTAAGTGTTTTTCAAGCGCGATATCTGTAACTCTTTTTTGCTTTAAAGATAAAAGAGAAGTAACGAATAAAACAATGATTTATAGCAGGGCAATGGGGACGAGGTGGACGTGTGCGGGGAGGCAGAGGGCGCGATGGTGGTGGACCGAATTTCCCGGGTTCGGGCATGACACCTGTAAACTATGCACCTGGAATTCAAGACATCGATCCAGAACTTCGTGAAGTCGTCAATATTCTTGGTAAACGTAATCAAGCGGGAACTTTAACTGGAGTACCTTTACCACCGGATTCCGACGACAACGAGAGTGATGAAGAGGTTTCTAAAAAACCACCAACGCCACTTCATATAAGACTTATTAATTATATACGACAAGCGTGGACCGGTGTAAAATTCGCTCTAGGTAAACCCTCTATTTTCTTGTTTTGGTATGCATTCTTCATCACAAAATTTCACTGGCTTTCAGTGTTTCTTTTTTGTTTGGTTTCGTTCTGGATATTCAATCCCCGGCTTACATATATGCATTTCTATGTACACAAAGTTTCCTCGACAACATTCTATCTTATTTGTCCCTTATTATCTGTTGGTTTATAATGAGTATATATAAAGATACCTTAGAGGCAGATTATGGGTTTTCATATTTTTTAGTTATAGATTGTAAACAAAAAAAACTCACTGATTTTTTTCCGTAATCACATTACGCATTATAATGGAATTTTACACAAGCGATCAGATATAAGAAAAAATTGCAATTTTTTATGAAAACAGTTTCATTAGATATGAGTTTTTTCAAGTTTATTAACATGCACCGAATAATCTTGTATAAAATTGTATGTACCGTGAAATATTAGCCAGATGATCATTTTAGGATACATGTTTAGTATTAATTGTATTAAGGATTTAAAGCAATCTTAATTGTTAATTTAAGAATTTAGGCTAGATTTCTATATTCTTTTTTACATTTCTATTACTATATTTCATCGCATATTGTTAGTCATATATTTAGGATAATCAGCTTGTTTTTTTTTATTTGTATTCATGTTAGAAGAATTTTAAATTTAGATAATCAAAGGACTTTTTATGCAAGTTAAAATTGTATTTCTAGCGGAAAATAGAGATTTCATTAATTTTTTGCAAAAAGCTTTGTTAAAATCGATAAGAACTTTTTATTACTTTAAACATGGTTGATGCAAAAATCAGGTTTGAGTATAGAGTTTAATTAATAATTATCTACGTTATAACATTTTGTAACACTGTTTGAACAACTTCTAAGATCCTTCATAGTTATTACCAAGAATATCTTAATACCAAAATTGATGCATATGAATTCAAAAAATAAATACTCAAACTATCAATTGCATAGATTTATTATAAATTATTTATCGTAAATGGATTGAAAATAAAAAACTCACATTTTTTATATAATTGTTTGAATTTTCGAATATGTTTAATTTCAACTTTTCATCTTCTTCGTGAAAATCATATTCATTTTTGATGCATTTAATTTTCATGTTTTGAGTTATGTAAGTTTAAAAAGAATTTTAAATGTACTATTTAATTAACAGGGAAAACGTGGTTAAGTATTATTTTGATCTTTCACTTAAATTTAAATTAATTTCCGATAATAAATAAAGTCGGTAAATTTATACAACTTTTTCTAAGGATTGTGGGAATAGTGGTAAATAAAATTGGTATAGAATGTATCGAAGTTAACCGTTTTTTATTTTAAAAGCCATGATTTCGTTTATAAAGGGGTAGCGAGCAGAGGTCAACAAAAATGTTTTCTTTGCTGCTGCTTTTAAAGGAGAAAGTTCAATGTTTCGGAATATATATCACTGACTAAAAAATTATCCGCAACTGAATCTGATTTGAGAATCGTTGAAATTGCTTTTAGCAAATTGTGAATTTTTGAATGAACCTAATGCAAATAATGATACATATAGGAGGAATTATGATATCTATCTTTGCGGTTTTATTCAGCTCCAGCATATCAGATTTTATAATTTAATTACTCAACGCGATAAGCTGTTATAAAAATACAAATATATCATGGTTCATACAAATATAAAATAAGTATCCTGGTTCATATGGTGTATAAAAGAGAATAATTATGGTACAATTTGACTAACTAATTAATTAGGCATACTGAAATGTACACCTTGTTTCATTTTCTCTGATGCAATATTAAGATTGTCGTACATGTTGATTAAGTTATTTTGATTAAATTATCATTTCTTGAATAAGGATATACTAAGACCCGTTTTCATCGTAAAATAAACAATTCAAACTCTCATTTTTGATTGATTTTCGTGCGTTATTTGAACGATTTATTTTAATTGCTTTTCTATGTATATTGTTATCCATTTACATTCATGAATAATTGTGGAATGAAAGTCAAGTTCTTTCAATAATTGTAAAATCATTTAAGTACACAATTTACTATCGTACGATAAAACTTTTGGATAGGTCAGGTCAGCGTTAATAGCTTTGAAATTAATCTTGATGTATCACTTGAATTCAAATATACTATTTTATGTGTTTCATATTCATAATAAAGTATAATTCATAATTATATACATCTTCATTCATGTTATCTATATCATTATATATAAATATAAATAAAATCTTATTCTTTTCAGAATGAAACTATAGATTATTTTGTAACAAATTGAACTAAAAATTGCATCTATTCTTACGTTAAAATAAAAAAAATGTAATGGTATTTTGAAGTAGTTAAAGGTAATTTACAATGAAATTCATAAAAATGACTAAATTGCCGAAAATTTAATAATACATTTGAAATGTATTATTAAAACGTATGTTTAAAAAATTGTAGCAAAAAATGAGTTTTATATTGAAATAGGGAAAATTCTAGTTAGAATTAGATGTAAAAATAGTTGATATAATCCGAAGCACAAAATGAGATGGTGCAAGGAAATAACGTACAAAAGTAAATAAAGTTGACTGGCACGATCAAGTCAACATATTTATTCAGCCAATTGACCCGATTGTGTGTTGTTTATTGGTGACCCATAAGTTGCGGTCGGTAACTACGTCATGGTACAAGATTTAGAATCATTTTATTAAGTCGATTATATTGAACAAAAATTTGTTGCTCATGGGACATGAATATTCACGCTTGTCGCCTTTTAAAACAAAATTGAGATGTGCGCATGTAGTTATGAAACTTGTATGGATCAACGTTTCAGCTGACAATCGGAGTTTTCCCCTGCTCATCGCGCATTTCACCTGCCAGCCGCTGGTCAATTTTTCCCGCCATTAACGACCGCCAAGTGTGCCAGCCGTCTGCGAAAAACGCCGTTTTCACCCACGATATTGCCGCCTCGAATGCATATGTGTGCGTTTATTTTACTAGTGCATTAGAGCTTAACCGTCGGCTCGCTATCTCACAGCCGTCGGGCTATAAATCGCCTTGCTTATTCGCTTTCTTGACTCTGCCTTTCCATTATCCATCACTTAGTTGCATGATTGCTTCTTGTTTTTCAATCATTTTGCATGTGCTTGGTAATTGACATAATATTTTCGCTTCATTACTTTATTCTCAGGTCAATAAATTTCTTTCAATACTTGCTCCAAGTTTCAGACACAGTTTTTGGATTAATCGTACACTTATATTACAATTATACACGTCCAAGATTTATAAAGTTGTGTTTATGTGTTATAGAAATAGGTCATATATGTTACAGTAATGAAATTTTCACGTTATGATTATACAGCTCCATGTATGGGAAATATTTTCGTCTCGCAAATATATGTATTTTACATGTATATGTTTGCTTGTTTTTTTATATGGGGCCACATATGAACCAACAAGATTATATTTATGCATTTTTTAAGCAGATAAAACATTTTTATTTGAGCTTATTCAAAATGAATTAAATAAGCTTTGCTTCCTTTTAGTTGAAATTATTCTTAACATTTGATTTATATTTTCTTTATCTATTTATGTATATTAATTATTTCAAATGAATTCAATTGTGAAAAATATGAGCACCTGCGTAATAAAGATTATTAATTTCTTGTGAAAATGGAAAATAATGTTTCATTCAAGAAAAGCAATTTTACGAGCGACTTTTCAAAGTTTTTGATCAAACGTCTGATTCTGAATGTGTTAACAATTTTCGTTTAATAAATTATGTCAGCTGGTAATGTATGTGTCTGGCTGCTCATATATGGCCCCATTTTTCTCAAACAAAACATTTAACTAGAAGCGTAAGTAAAACCGAGTCGCAAAATGAAATTGTCTCGCTGAAAATACAGTGATCTAATTTTTCACTTTCATTTGACAATGAAAACATCGAGAAAAAAGCTTTGGTTTGTCAGACGTTTCAGTGTGGTATTACAGTCAGCTTTCAGGATTAAAACTCACAAGAAACAATGTTTGACTTGATTCTGTGATACATCACAACATACAATTTGAGGGGTAAAAACACATGTGATTAACGTGCACATATTTTTTGCGATCGCATGTAATCCTCGCAGATTCGGAATATGAAGAAGAACAGATACCGAGATATAGGCCAGATTCGTTGGCAAGTCTTTGCCAAGCAACACGTTTTACGGAAGCTGAACTAAAAAGGATATATCGTGGTTTTAAAGCTGAGTGTCCTACAGGAGTCGTTCGTGAAGATAGATTTAAATGCATCTATTCTCAATTTTTCCCTCAAGGAGGTATGCTATCTCATCGTATTCAGTTTTTCATCTTCGGTTTATATTGAAACGATTTATTTTCGTATTTTATTATATTTTGATGATAAATTTTCGCAACATAAATAACTTCAAATGGCACACAGATTGTATATGAACTACAAATAAGTCATATCTGTATTTGGAATAGCAACCAAAATTGTATCGATGGCATCGAAAATAAATCGACAAGTCATATTCGTTCAATACACGAACTGCAAGTAATTATGAAAAGAGCACATGAATAAATTTTAGTATATCATTTTTTCGAATTCCAATCCACATCCAACCTCAATTTAGGGAAGGAAATTTTATTGTAATTTTATTGTAACTTTACTGTACTATTATGTCGTCTATATTTTATGAATTACACACTATAAAATATAATTAGTACGAAATAAAGGGAGTTAAACACAAATTAAAACTAAACTTTTGAGCATTTAGCGTATCTTCTCTGATTCTCTCTCTCTCTCTCTCTCTCTCTCTCTCTCTCTCTCACTCTTTCTCTTTGCCTTTCTATCTTTCTCTATCTCACTCTGTATTTATTATATAATTATTTTTTCATCATTTGATATTTCATTATATGAATCTCTATTATCTTGTTCGTAATTATTACTTTCTGTGCAACTTCATGTAGTTTAAAATATTTTATGAAACAGAAACTTGCTTCTGTCTCCCTGCACTTATACAATACTACTGATTCTATAGAAACCTATATGGTAGATTACAATTTTATAGGTTGTATAAGCTTATGCCTGCATACTTATGCGGTTTCAAAGAGAGATTTATTTATATTTGTCATTCAAAAAGTCATTTATAAGTTTTCCGTTTATCGTCGTACTAACATTTTTTTAATTTCTCATTAAATAAAAGCCTTTAATTCAAATTAAGTAATTACATCATTTATTGAAATATTTATTGATTTGAGTGAAAAAACTGATGTGTCATTCTGGATTAAACATTTTACATTTTTATGAAATTCAAATATTTTTACTTTTTTTAAATGATGAATTTCAAAAAGATTGATCTGAATGTTGTCAAATAGTACTCTTATCAACTGAATAGTCATTATAACACTATGTATGAAGGGAAAGTCTATTTTAGAAAAATTCAAATTTTATACCTAAATCATACATTGATAAGATTATTTTTTAATACAAAGATCAGACTTTCTGCTGTGCTTGGCATTTTATGCACGTATGGCTACTTAATTTTTCAATAAAATAATTTCATAAATGTTTTCATTATCTTCGTTTCAGCTAAAACGAGTCATTATGCACATTATGTATTCAATACTTTGGACCAAGATCGTAGTGGAATATTAAGCTTTGAGGTAATTTATAACAAATAATTTTAATAATTTACTCTGGAAAATGTGTTTTCAGTTGAATATTAAATATTGCAAAATTATGAATTTGTATATTCTCACCTTGTCATTTTGCAACATATTTTGTAATATGATTATTTATGTACGTATTTCAGGATTTTGTAACAGGACTAAGTATACTTTCACGAGGTTCGATCGACGAAAAACTTCGATGGACATTTTCATTATACGACATTAATGGCGATGGATGTATTACTCGAGAAGAAATGACAGATATTGTAACTGCAGTTTACGAACTTTTAGGTAAATTTTCTGATAACTTAAACCAAGAAGGTATTCAAGAAAAGGTCGAACGAATGTTTCAGGTAATTAAAACACACTAACTAACTTTATTAAATAATTTTATTTATTTATTATTATTATTTTTTAATTTTATTTAAATTATTGTTTTATTTTTTATTTTACTTGAATTTGTTTAACCTATTTTATAACCTATTTTAAATATAATTAAAAATCATCATTTCAAATAAAAAATAATAACATTGATATTAAGTATTTAGAATTAAAGTGATATGCAAATGCATTGTAATATAAAGTGATTTGATTTGCATTTTAGAACATGGATGGTAACCACGATGGAGTTGTTACATTAGGCGAGTTTTTGGATGCTTGTCATAATAACCCCAACATATCTATGAATATAGCTGCACTGGATACAGTTTTTTGACACTCAACGCAACAGTTTTGCTGCAAAACTTGGACTGAAGAACTGAAAACCTAATGTGGATCATAATGGTTAATTTAAGGGAACATAACTGCTCAAATAGCATCAGCGTGAATAATCGATGACAAGCAGAATAACTGCGTAATTAGTAGATTTAAAAGGAAGATGTCCTTACAATTGGCTCATTCATATTTTATTGAAATCTCTGTACAAACTTTCGACCGTAAGATTATCCCTAAATACTATTTGACTGGAAATATTTAACTGCGATATATGAGTGTTTATGTTTAAGCCCAAAAATCAGGAATATAAATTTGAATTAATATTGAAAATTAATTAATCGATTATAATATTAATCATACATAGGTAAAAAGATTTAAATTACTTTTTACGATAATTACGAGGAAATTAATTACAACATTTTTAATATGATTAATTAAACATGAATAAAAAATTACTTATAAATCAGATTTCAATATATGGAATATACGGCGGATATGATTTGAACTTAAATTACTGCTTTCAATGAATATTTTTTTGTAAACCAATTTGCCATTTAACTATTGATACAAATTAAATTAATTTGTTTAAAATAAGATAAAAATTGTAGTAAGTTCAATATATTTATATTTTATTCAATATAATTAAGGACACCTTTCTTCTTAAAATTGACTTTCCTCTCTGTGTCAACATCGATTCAGAATGTTGCAGTGTCACGAAAGAAATAAACTTGTTGTTGGTTTATAATATATTTACAGTTGTTAAAATCCACATTACTTTGGACTGTTGAAGATGAAAAGAAATTATCTCCGAATTAAAAGTATTTATATGAAAGGTTATATTTCAGACCCGAGCACGATGAAGTGTAGCAAATTGTAGAGTAAAACTAATTTTTCACATCATATAAAAGTAATTCATATGTCAACAAAAATTAAAGAAAAAAGCTACTTCTCATATCTTAATATGAATAAATAATTTTCGATATTTTTGGAATGCCTGATTCAAACAAATTGTAGAGAACGTTTCTGGTAAATACAGGAAAAGAGCCAAAAA
>JABFQD010000259.1:0-30668 GCA_022817045.1 Psix sp. ZL-2020
CAATTATTCATTCAACGTTCAATTACGTATACTTCATAAGTATGTTTTATTCCGGGAACTTGCATATTTAAAATTAAAAAAAAATTATATTGTAACTTTACATTAAATACATATAAACAATACATACATATATATATATACACACATGAAAAATGTGCTGTTAAGTAAATGATGTCAAAAGAAACAAATTGTATTAAATATTTTACTATCGAGACTTAATATTTTACTCTAAAAACTGACATGATCCTGTTTTTATTTGCTTACAAAGAAGAATTCATATTTTTGTTATTTTGCCCTTCATTTATTATGGAGTTACACTTTGTCTTTATAAACATAATTTGTCATTGAAACATCAATAAATGGTTTTTTGGCAATTTATTTGTAAACAAACGGACTCGCTGATTTAAAGGGCATAAAACAAGACATCAATCATTACTAAGCGTAGGGTCATGTCAATTCCCCTTACTAATGCTTCTCGGAATATTATTCGAAATAATAACTTGGAGCTGTTGGGATCAATGTAGACGGCTACTTTCGATAACTTGGGGCCAAGGAAATTGTAACTGGTTGTCAGGGTGAATCGAATTTGTAAGTGACATCAAATGCCACTAAAAGCACGCGCAAAATCCAACTCGACCTTTATCTAATCTCGCAGTCTCAGTGTACATTTATGTCCGCTCTTATGCGATGCCGCGTTCAATCTTGATATAAGTCCACCCTTGACGAGCCATCGCGCGTTTAATGAATCGTACGTTCCGGTCTTTAGATGCGCTATAATTTGACCGCCTTCGAGTGTGTCATAAGAACAAGGCGTGTCTCATTGCGAAAGCACATCATTATTGTTATTTAATGTCTTTAATAGATAAAAATTTAATGGCCGCGATGCTTGATAGATTTTTTTGTCAAATTACGCTGATAGGATCTGCTGGAGTCAGACGTTTAGCGGTGATTATTAATTCATACTGTAACTCTATCTTTTTTCTGTACTATTATCGCTTTGATCAAGATTCTTGTAACACGTACTTTGTGATTTCTGAAGAGATGAAGGAAAAATAAAATAGCTGACTGTTTCACAAAGATTACAATAAGCGGAAACCAATCAATCAAATTGCTACAAACAGTTGAATATCAATTAAAAATAGTCACCATATTTAAAAGAAGCTTCATTAAAAATGAATTAATTGATGAATAAAATCAAATTCTTTTCACGTATTGAACAAAAAACACGAAAAAGTGATTCATCTTAACTGAAGATGTAATATTAACGTCAAGACGTAGGAAAGACACAATAAATAAAGGAAAACAATAAAAGGACCAATGAAATGATGGAAAATCCAATCCAGTCTAGTTTATCCAGTATCCAGTTGTCTTGATCGAGTAGACGGTTTTATCCTGTGAGTTTCGAGAGCTTGATCGCTTCCGGTTACCGCGCAAGATGAATCTGCTGGCTTTACAGTAACTAAACGAAAAGACAAGAAATGTCAGGCAATCCAATCGAACCCTCGCCCTATCCCAGCTTTTTCTCTCTATCTCTTCGACGTCGGGACTCTTATCCTACTCGTTTCAGCGATGTGGGCGGACTGTGGTAATATTTACGCGGCGTAAAAATAATAAAAATGCCTCGAAAAAAAGGACTCCCCCTCTGGCCGAATCCTTGTGCTTTATGAGATACCATTTTATTGCCACAAGTTATTAGGTAGGGAAAAGGCTCGATCAATAACGTTACTATTATTTAATTTACTACGCGAGTTAACGTGATTCGCAAATTTATTATCTATCAGAGCCGAATATATGTGTCGTTCGTTGAACAAATAGTAGGTGATGTCATAATTTTTATCACACTATTATCGCGAAAATTATTATATGCAATAAAAGACTTTTAATTACGTAACCTGATTGTATTAAACATAATAGTCCAAAAATTAAATTAAAATGTGTTTATTATTTATTGTTTTTTATAAAAATAAACAAATTGTAATCATTTATCAATAGGAAACTTTGTTTTTGCGGAACAAGTACTGAAATGGTCGTTTATTTTACCTATGATTAGTGTAGAGCGTTGCTTATTCTTGACACACGAACATAATATTAACATTTACGCCCTTGAGAGAAAATACGATGACGTAGAAGGTCATATTTCAGCACTCACCCGCTAAGTCATTTATGAAACCTCATTTGAGAAATACAAAGAAAACACTGTTGCCAATTACCACAACTTCAGACTATTAGAGATAACCTGTCGTTAAAAAACTTTGCACTTAAACAACTATTTGTATGTCTTTTTCTGTACAAATGTTTTTACGATTTTTGATAAATGACCAGTAAATTGGAACTTCCAGACAAAATTCTGCGGGCAGCTGAAGAAACTGAATAATTTTTAATTCCGATGAATTTGTGAGGAAAATGTAACAAAATTTACAATGCATTAACAAAATATGGAATGTGTGAGATACTAAGATCTAAGGTTAATAATATAAATCAAAATATGTAATCTAATTAAATGAATATATAAACAATGAATATTTTCTGCAATTTTTAATTGATTTCAAAAATGTGCATTATTCTGCCCTTGAAATTTAAATTAAAATTAAATTATGCAATAGACTTGAAAGCTAAATTTCCTAATTTTGTCCGAATTCTAAGTAAACATTGACAAATAATTTGGCTATCACCGTAAATACAATTGTATATTAATTTTATGTATTTAATTAAACTATTATATGAAACTTTAAGTTATGGCGATATTCAGTATCTATGGTGCTTTCTGACCTGATGAATTGGCGAAAGAAACAACCAAAGACATTACAGAATATAAAAAAATTTGTAGAGATAAAATACCTCAAAATCAAGCGTTTCCTTTTGTTTTAATATTGAAAACAAATTATCCTGTTATTCGAAAATACATCAATTTAAGATAAAAAAAAACACCTTTATAAAAGCGTCTTTCGATTTTATATTCTTTATTATTCTCTGAAAATTTGATGATATGTTTAATACTAATTTTAATTTCAGTGTTTTCGATATAAATGCTAATATTGGTATAAATTATGAATCTTAAAACTACACCTTAGATTTTTTTTCCTTCAGTCACAATTAAATCGATGATTTATATAAAAAAATTCACCATCTTATAATGAACATATTACATGAAACATTTTTAAAATGTATATTACATACATTATGTATTTGAAAAATATAAAATAATAATTTTAATTATAAAATATTGAATTAACCTATACGTTGATTTTATTTAGATACTGACACTTTCAGTTTACTTTTGAAATTCGTTTCAATTAATGATAGTCATTATTTAAATTCAAAAAAATTAATTGAATCATGATTTATCATTTATTATTCGTCTGTTTAAATCGAATTATCTGATTTTTTTTCATGCTTAGGTGATAAGCAAAAACAAATTTTAAAGCACCCCAAGAAGTATTGCTGAATTCTCAAATTTTTCCGGGTTCTACATTATATACGGGACATAGCTTTCGTCGGGCTTCAACTTTCTTACTTACAGATTCTGGTGCAGACATAACTGTGATTAAAAGGCATGGTGGCTGAAAAAATACTTCAGAGGCAGGAAGCTATATTCAAGAATCCATTGAATATAAAAGGAAAAGCAGCGACCGAATCATGAATTCGATTCTTCCTCCGACAACAGAAAACAATTATTCCAGATCATCAAAATAAACCAAATTATACAGCGCGGTTGTCAACGAGACATCAGCATCAAAAGTAGACGTAGCAAACACAATTAAAGTAAATATTTTACAATTACTGTTGAATAGCTCATTCCGCATTATAATATGAAATTGTTCAAATCTCCACTTTATCTTCAGACAGTAAAATGCTGATTAAACATCGTTACATTAATTTATTTTCATTATAGCAAGTATGAAATTAAACGAAAATTTATTAAAAACTAATTTCTTCAAAAACATTAAGAAAACTTACATTTTTTTATTTTAAAATGCAAAAATAATTCTAACTGTAATATGTTAAACATCAATATCATATACAACAATCATATAAATTTCTTTAAACAAATTCAAAAAATCATTCATATTCAATTATTAAAATAAATATAATTTAAATATTTTGTTACTACAATGATATTAAACAGTATATGTTTTCTAATAAATCTGATAAATTTCTATTTTTAATATATGTATTTTTTATTGTAAATATTTTTGAATGATATTTTAGTTTTGAATGTCTATTGATTTTTATTTTAACAATTCATTGACTAATTGTTATCCACTTTGCAGGATTTGGTTAGTCTGAATAATGTTTAATTTGTTGTATATTTTTTTTATACGAACTGTAAAATTCGTAAATTCATAACTCTTTATTTAATTAGGAAATATCATCTCTTAAAGGTTATTTCTTCAATCATCAGTATCAAGGTTATAGTGATCTCTACGCCTTTCATTCCCAAAAAGAAAATAATATTTGCAATGTACTTTTTGCAAAAGCTGATCTAAACCCGAATGAAGTTGGTAACACTCGACTGTGGTTCGTGCAGCAAACTTTATTCTCCTTCAAGATTGCTTTTTCCCCGCCCTTGTAGCGCAATTTACTATTAATTACAAGTTATATTTGTAAGAAACAAAATAGGATTGCTGGTTGTGAATCGATACAATTTTTATGACGCGTCAGACCAGTATACCTGAAAGAAGCCAGCCAACCTCTTAGATCGAGCCATAAGTAATGTCGCCCCTTACATTTCGATATATACTGCTGTATCCCACTTGACGCCTACGACTGCAGACGAACACGCTCATCAAACGCGCGAATGCCATTGAAGCGTAGTTGCACACACGTACCGGCAGCCAATCTGTTTTCTTTTACCGATACAAAAATAAATATTTATGCACCACAGACAAATACCTCGTGAATCCTCACGCGCCATTCAATGCAAACGAATAATTGAGCAATTTTATGCAGATTTGCACGTAGAGAACAAACGGCTATTATTTTTTGTCGCTCATCAGAAATGATACCGTAGCAACTGATGAATTCGGAATTTCTGAATGAAAACTTCAACAAAATTTTAATAAAGTCAATTTCCGTTCAAGGATACAATTTCGGTACAATATTGTTAATATTTACACGTATAAAAGAGCTGATAAATAATAAGTTGTTAATCAATACAATGATAAGTAAAACTAATTTTAAAATTATTGTCTGTAAAAAGCAGTTCTACTATTTCGTTATAAAATACAAACAATTCCTTAACTATTAAGAAATTTTTTTACTTATATTCGAAAAAATTGTACTTGTTTCTGATCATTATATATATATATATATTATCAAATCTTACTGATGTTTTCATCTTTTTCCTACTTTAGCTGCTTTATATGGTATTTTTTTTTTCTTGAAATATTAATAAAAATGTTATGTGTATTTGACTGGATCATCTAAAATTAAATATTTTATAGAATAAAAAAATGTAGTTCCACCTTGCATTGAGAATTGGAAGAGATAAATTATGATATAATATTTAATAATTCAATTATGATTCGAATATTTATTGTTGTGAATTATGTGTTACATATAATCTATTTATATAGGCTTAACCATGTCGGGCGAATTTTAATCTTACGAATTCTAATCTTAAATGTCAAAACTTATTAAAATTCAATGCCAGGTTATAATCTCATAATTTATGATTTTTTCTCTCTCCAGCACCACGTTCCATTATCAAATTTGGCCTCCATTTGAACGAAATTAGCTTTTCAAGAACCGAAAAATATACATTAAAATTTGATTAATATGGTTATTAGTAAATAACTAAGACATTATCAATTCTATTTTAATCAGCATCCTTTCAAATAAATCATAATTATTTTGTATCAATTTCAGTAATTATAATGTATTAAACATTCATGAGATGTACACTTTTATAAATATATTTAAGTCTTAAATACAAACATATATTTCGCTCACCGTACATGAATTTCTACTTAGAATTTACAATCCTATAAAATAGATTTTGTATACTTATCCGTTATAGTCTGTAGTGTGTTTATATATACGATCGAGATTGATATATCATATTTATACATTGCAATTTAGTGTATATAACTTTTTTGATCTATCATATGAAATATAGAGTGTATACGTTGAAGTATCATCATTGCACACGATTGACATTTGTGTCATCTTTAATCCAGTAGCTTGCGGGATCAGAAGCGTGCCAGGTAGATAAATGGATTCGCGCGTATATATGTCAATAGTAGAATAAATGTTCACTTGAATTGCTGGCGCGGGTCCAATCACTTTGTGTAGATCTGTAAGTGACTGTAATCTCGAGACGTTGAACGAATCGCCAAAGTCTGAGGGCACGTGCAAGTACAAACGTCATAAGTTTAGAATATAAACGCAAGGGCAGAGATCGAGCATTTCTGGCATCGTCTCGTCGTTGACAAATCGCACTTGGATGAGCGAGCACTGGCATTAATTATGAGTTGTTGAAGTGTTGAAGCGGAGCGCCGATTCTTTCAAACCCTTCGTTTGAAGAACAGATCACCTCGGACCATAGTGGAAAAAAGGATTTGAGCCACGTGCGCTGCGGAATCGAATTTGAACTCGGCATTGATAATGAAATGATTGAATCGAATGGGGTCGAAAAGCAGGTTTTTGTGCCCGTATGAAATATTAGGAGTGTCAGAAGCGAAAAAAGGGCGGAATTTAAATGAGACGAATCTGCCAACGAAATTGATGACGTGTTTCAAATTGTGGTCATGTATAAAAGAAAAATAACATCAGACACCTGAAATTGGCTCAAGTTGTTTTCGGAAGAAATAGAAAGTGCGAGAGAAAACTGCTGGAAAACACACGTGCCGAGTACAAACAAAGTACTTTTGACGTGTAATTCGATGAGCAATTGGGGCTGCTCTGAAGAACAACTAATCTAGTGTAGCCTGTGGCTCGGCATGTATCTGACGTGGGAGAACTCAACCACGTCTATGAGGATTCGGCTGATTTCTTGTTCGCCCTTCGGCTGCGCTTCTATGAAATTTGGTCCGTTCATTTTCTCTATTATTCCGCTTCTTTTCTGTTGCTTGTTTTTAACTGCCGAACTTCGTGACATCTCTGTTATGCGGATTACATTTTTAAGTTATCCTTCCGATGAAAACATCCTCAGGACGAATCGAAGGACAAAAATTGTATTTGGTGAAAGGAAAAAGGGCGGTCCAGACGAGAGGAACTTGCGAACGGCGGAATCTGTCAGCGACGGATAAAAAGCACCGGAGAAAAAGTCGAGACTTTATCGAACGTGACGTTAATCCCGAGTGTAACGTTCATCGAGGCAGGATGCGAAAGATACGAATACGCAATAAAATAAAAAACAACTTCGCCCAACGCGTCAGCATCGGTCTCTCGTGGTATGCACGCATCTGGGGCATCAAATTTTGCGGTCGCTCGTAATTGAATTACCACCTGCAGCATTAATGATGCAAGTGAATGCCGTACCTCAACATTTTCACTCGGAATCGAATAGATGGTTCACGCGTGTGTTGAGAAAATGGCAGACGTAACATGACAATTTCAGATGCTTTTATTGCAGTAGCGAAATATTTAACTCGCAAATTTTATAATCTAACATATTAAGTGTGCATATTCTAAAAGTATATATAAACATTCTCAACGAATGTTTTATACCTAATTGCTCGTAATGAAATGTAACTAACAAAATCTTCCGTCTTATATTTTTTCATCTTTTTAATTTTGTATCCTATATATTAAGCTTATCAAACTTTACAAAATAATTTAATATTTATTCAAATATAATTTATTAATATTAGTTACTTTACAAGTTTTACATTAATAATGATAATAAAAGCTGTGTTTGAACATCGTATGCTTATGCATATAATGACATATTTCATACCTTGCCCAAGTAGGACAAAAATATGCACCATATATATGCCTGCATTTATGTTACATTTGAGAAACATTATGTTAATCATATAAAAAGCAAATATAACTTTCTACCTGTACATGTGATGGGTTATAAAAATGCATGAATGACTTGATCGCGATAAAAACATTCTTGCGTAAATTTTTTATTATAAAGAAAAAAATCACAACGAAACTATAATTTATTATAATATATAACGCGATATTGTTTTTATAACAATTCTAAACGTATATTAAATCGGATATTGCCTCTAAGCCAAAGCTAACTGTACAACATTATTTAAGACCACAAATTTTGTTGCATTGCGAAAGATTCATACATTGCGATTATTTATTTTCGGTATCTTTTTCCATCTAAACACCAAATATATTAAATTTATCAAATTTATAAACAAATCATGTAATTCTCGATAATACATCGAAAAAATTTATAATAAAAAACAAAATATTGTTTTTTATTGAAATTTATTTACATTTCAATTAAGGGTGTTTAGATTACATTAGGATGTGACAAATTATTGCAAATATATGCAAATAGAATTGGATCATTTTTAAGATTATAAGTTAACATTAAACTTTAGTAACAATACTTTTCCATTCTCCCGCACATGCGATATTCTTCAAAATTCAATAGAAATAAAAGTCAATAATATCGTATTTTTCATAGAAATGTTAAAAAAATAAGAATGTCATAATCTGTATAAAAGCTCCTAATTTGAACAAGCTACGTTATAATAATAATCGGTCTATGCCACAAACAAATATCCAAACGATATTAGTAACCCCATTACTCTCATCAAATCGCACACAGATGAAATATTATCATAACGAAACGAGTATAACTTTAGAGATAAAAGTCTTGAGGCAATAAAGGGAAGAATCGTGTGAGAAATGTTCGCAACCGTTGACCAGATTGTCGCGCGTAAATCAAGCCGTGTTGTTAACATCAAAGCTCGGAATTCCGGACTGCAAAGCGAAGGTAATCGAAAGAGCAATCCCGGCAGAAAAACATCGGGTTTAAGGAAATCGCGCGCGATTCGTCAGGACTTCGAGGGGCTCCTTAAAAGTTCGCCGGCTGGATCTGGAATATCAACTGCGCGCGAGATCGCGCCGTGCGCATTAAGGCAAACCTTCGGCTTCCTTTTTGCGCGCCTCTACAACGCCCAAGATTAATCGCGCCTTCACGGACTTGTCTCGGCAGTGTCGGATGGTACAACGTCTCGACGAACATCTGTTCGATCGAATAAATCTATCACCGAGATCATCGCGTTGCTCGTTATGTTATATATAATTATTTGCGAATTTTACATTTTCCAGTGCTGTTAATGGTTCGTTGCAAAATACGTAAGCATTGCGATTTACACGAACTGGGTCGGACAGTTTAATTCGCCGCACTGTTTTGTTGTTGATAAACAGATTACGTCAGTTAGTTTTGATTTCTTTGGGTCGTGTGTCGTGAAAATAAATGTTTCTCGTTCAAACACCGACAATATTTGTTAAATTTAAAAAATACGAAACAGACATTTCATTTGGTGTGTCTGTACTTCATTTCGTGTAATCAAATTTTCAATCCAATTTCAGACTCCCTGAGAACATTCAAACTCTACGTTTTATCGAGTCGGAGAAAAAGATTTGAAAAGCAGGTTTCAAATGCGAGCAAAGAAATGGCGATCGTGACCGACGTAACAGCTCGACTCGATTAATTCAAGTATTTATGTGATAAAGAATAATCATCGATAGACGTTAAGATAAATCTAATTAAAAACCCAATTTCTACAACGAAAACCGCATTTTGCTGTCAGTTGAAATGTTGTATACTAAATCTAAAACCTGGTTACAACTCCTGATAAGAGTTGATACCAGCCAACTGAACTCGATGGCAGCCCCTTTCCTCATCGACGATTCGACGAATTACAAGCCCGATGATCTATGCGATACTCATTGCCCACGGCAATGTATGTCCAAGGGACACACGGCATGAAAATAACTCGAAAAATGGCATCCGAAAGATCACATATTCACATAAATCAGCCTATTCATTTTCGAACATTCGATTCGTCTATTGATTTGGCTATTTCAAAATATTCCCACATTTAGAAAAATATCTGAATTCTCGTCGATTATCATTTTCAATTTACACAAAGTTATAATGAATTCAGTTAAGAAAATTACATATTCACTAGAAAGCAAAGTAGAATTAGATTATAAACATATAAATAATAGTTGTAAAACTGTAGTTTAGAAAAGTTTAGTTGTAAGTAAAAAAAAACCTGAATGTAACCAACAAATAAAAATAACAATGATTTATAATAACAACTTTAGAAAAAACACATACTATTACAAAAATTGTAATACAAATTATAATATTTAGTTTTTAAGTCATTTATAAATTAACTTCACTCAATTTATAGTACATATATATATTAATATTGTTCATATAGTTAAATATTTGATTACACATCAAAATAATACGGCTAAATTATTTCAGTTTAAAAGTATATATTTTAAATTTGATAATATATAGTTTATTATTACACTCTTTAATATATAATGTAATTTAAAAATTAAGAATCTTTTTGTTTAACAATGAAAGTTAAAATACTTTAAGGGTATATTTCAGATAAAATGTTATCAAATAACAAAATCCATATAAAATGTTGTCGTAAAATGTCAAAACTAACTCTATAACTTATGGTGTCACAAACAAGACCTCACTAATATCACAAAAGATATTAACATTGCATAATAATTGTTATTATTACTTTTCTCATTCATTTGATTCGAAATAAATTTTATTGGTAAATTAATTAAAATTACATAGTTACTCGAAAACATGCAATTTTTCTCAACGCGGCATCGATAAATCAGAAGAGAAAAATACAAAGCACCGGCAGGCGGTTGTCGCGGTTTGTTTTAATTGACATTTAGCGAAATCACAATCTTCGAAGTCAATCGAAGAGGTCGCTTGCGTAATAGAAACGAGCGTGCGAGTCGATGTTGGTTCATCTGACATTTGTCTGGCTGGTTCACGACCAGATGCAGCTCAATAGGTGGCAAATGTTCAGATTTAAGGGAAACACAACAAACACAATAGGAGCCGACGTTCTCTTCGCACCTCCGGGACCAATCCGGTCCCGCCTTTGGAAAGTCGTCCTCTCCGGAGCAGGTCAGTGTAAATAATGGAGCTTCGACGAACGTTTGTTCCGGTACCGTCGAGTCATGTATATACATAAAACGACGATATATAAAGTCAAGAATGGCAGCCGAGATCACTCGTAATTCGAATTTTGTAAAGAGCCGAAACGTTTTGAGGTTCGCTAAATAGCCATAGCTATGTCTCTGTGAAACAGTGTTGAAAATCGGACAAGGCCCGAACGATTTATTGTTTTTCGATGGCGAGCGTAAAATGTGAGCGATACAATAGCATGATGATAAATAGACGTGATACAACACGGAGAACAAAAATTCGATCACTCAGAAAAATGAAGCAATAAAAACGGATCTGTTGTAAAACTCTTTTTCGTAAAGACGACTGTAAAAAAGTGCATTACAACGACTATAGGATGTGACATTGTGTAACAATGCCATTAAATAGTCATATAAATACGCACTGAATCGAAAACTTTAGTCCCGAAAGACCGTATCTCTCAAATTAAAGAATGTCTATCGCTAGGTTCTATTCAATTGGATAACATCACAGATCAGAAAAAATCTTTTATCATGAAAATGATAGACTCGGAGTTCGAGCGAAGATACGTTTAGACGAAGGGGAGACTGCGTGAGTCGAATTTTCGACGACCCGCCAATCGCCGTAAAGATCTCGAACGTAGCTCTAAAATCTTGCGTCTCTGACGCTGTAAATTTACTTTGTTTGTTAATTTTTTTCTACAGTAACTTATTTTATCCGATCATAAAAAGGAAACAAGTCGGTGCAATCTTTTAACGAAAAATTCAAATTTAAGCTCAACTACGTTCAACGAAGCTTTAATCGGGTGAATTTGATCGTAAATTATTTTTGGCATTTATACTTACAATTTTCTTATGCTAACTATCACTTAACTGTTTTGGTGCTCGAACATCGTTTTATGCACACTTACGTCGTCCGATTCGCTGTCGCCATAAATGTATTGTAATATGCGATGGCACAACTTCGCCGAGTGGCATAACGAAAACGAAAAACAAAGTTGAATTTAACAGGGATGCGAGTTAACCGTTTGATGTTGGGCATTGATTTCTTTGTGCGCTCATATAACCTTTGGCGGACAAAGGATTTGCGATCGCGAAAAAGTGTTATTTATTATCGAGTAAAACAATAAAATTGTTTGCCTAGAAAAGTGTGAAATACGTGATTTCTTTATTTTACGTAACACCTGTTATGTATATACTTGCAAATTTATTTTATTTTGTTGCTGGCGATCATTTTTCTTCTCGTCTCCGATAGCAGACTTATTCTCAAGGTATTTATATAGTATAATATCGTGTAATCATAATATAATGATTTATCTTCGATCGAGGACAAGAATAAATTATTCTCATCTAGAAACTCGGGTATTTGTTCAGCCAAACTCGAAAGTTTTTCGGCAAACGCACTTTTATTGACGCGCGTACGGCTGTCTACAGATTGAATGTATCCGATGTGTATTTTCGGAGAAATCATGTCACACGACTTGTTACTTCACACAATTAGCTCGACCCAAACACTGTTTGCTAACTGTTACACTTGAACCCGACAAATATTAGGACGTGAAAGATAATACATGGTAAAAAAATATAATGTGCCTATACGGAATACGTATGTGTTTACGGAATTTTTTATGAGCGAATAGCGAAAAAAATTGTTGTTAGGATAATTTAAACTCGTATTTGATGATAATTTATGTAAATTTTGTAAGATAAATTGTTTCATAGAAAAACGTGTTTTACAATGTTTAAATATCCCAAATAAAAGTTCCACGTTTAAGTAGAATTTGAAGATCATATAACAGAAACTTTTGCACACTACTTAAAATACATTCGTAGTCATGGGTATCAATATCTACTATTTGAAGAGCAAATTTTAATTTCCAAAATAATCGTTTCATTTCTTTCGTCTACGTGACATCGAAAATAAAAGTTCAACAATATTAATCCCTATGGTGAAATTGTGCACCGACGTGGAACGTTTGCAACAAGCTCGGATGACCGATAGATGTCTCTCGACGCAACAGTCCGACACGAGTTTTCTATTTGTAAGTACATGTGGAAACAAAACGGACTGGCAGGACATAGACATACAAGCGAAGTCAGCTGTTATTCTTACTTCGCTGTAGAACGCGCGATTCTCGACATCGACAGCAAGAACGAATTGAAATGACCGATTCTGAGGTGAGACGCAGCGCACGGGTGGTCCTGTTACTCGCGGATGGTCGCGCTATGTTGGCAACGCCCACGCGACGATATTCCTTCGAACATATTTACTGGAAGCTGCTGGAGAAGAGAGAAATCGACGACGCTTTTCTCCCTGCATAATTGCGATGACACGCAATGAGCGTAATTGCGGCTGTGACGTTCACACGGTTCCAACATTAGCGCCCGTTTCGGAACATTTCTCAGCATCCGTTGAAGTCGAATATCCCGAAGCCGAGCGAGGAAAAAAGGTCGACTATTATTAATGGATGCTCGTTAATCATTATTCATACAAATTGGGAACTGGTGGATTGACAGTGTAAGCCAGTCAAATAAGTAGAAGCTCGTTAATAATCATGATGTCAAATAAAGCACTCGAAGGGGTAAATAAAAATGCCCATAAAGGATGCGGGGTATTGGAAGTCTTCTGAGTTGCAGATGTGAAATGCGGAACAAAAGTTGATACAATCAATTATTTATGGACGCTTTACGGGATACGCAATTTAAAGTATATCATTTTTTTACATTCGTTTCATTTAAACTGTTTAAGAGGTGTCTTGATTAACAAATGAAATTTAAATTACCATTCATTTTTTTTATAATTTCAAATTCCGTGTCGTGCAATTGAGTAACATTTTAAGTAAATGTACTTGAAATACATTTAATAGAATTCAAAGTAAAAATTAAGTGTTGAAAATTAAATGAAAATTGATTATCTAATTTATAATAATGTTTTAAAAAGTCATTTCATTTAAAAGTGAAGCCTTGTATTTAGTATTCTAAAAAACAAATTTCTCATAAACTTTTGTAGTTTAGTATCTTTGAATAAGTGATGCTCATTATTAAATGATAATAATTCATCATACTCCCAAATCAATGCACATAATTTTAGACGTTTTTTATACTTCTAAAAAATTCAATGTCATATGCGTATATAGTAGAATTATGGAATATTATTATTATACTCTAAAACCATTTTTTATTTTCATTTTTTATTACATTTTGAACCTTAATTGAAAACAAAATATTGATTCTTTAATTGTTCTAAGATTATAGTGACCCTGAAATATAACCTATAAATTAAACACTATTTGTGATTGGATGCTTGTCGTGTACAAGTCTTAATTCTGATTTTCTTATTATATAACATTTCAAGAAATGATCATTATTAGAGTACCAATAGAGATTTATATTTTATATCGGGAATACATTGTTTAATAATATTAATAAAAAATTAACCATGCGTACTCAATAACATTCATTTACTATTTCATAAGAAATTATACGAAATTCATTGTATAACTTATTTTGCAAATAAGCTTTTTAAATTTTGAGCGAGTTTTTTCATTTGTCACATATATCACGAAATATAAATTCCATTCCATATAAATTCCAGACTTTCCAGTCTCCATTGGTAAATGTTTGTTATTTTTTAACAATCATTTGTTCGATATATCCAGTAATTTTAATGACATGTCTTTAATTTCGATTATATAATCTATTTTATCAAAAAACAACATTTAGGTTTCTTCCAAAAGAAAAATATTCTATACAGCTCTAATGTATCTGTTTCTTTGACGATAATTTTGTAACCCTAAAAAGGAAACATTAAGCATTAAACAAAACTATTTTATAGTTTCAATTGAGATACCATTAAAGTCGCAAAGACGTTTTAAATATGTACGTCACATATATTTAAAATTTTTGAATGTATTCAAAAATAGAACCTTCCACGTGCTGTTCATAATCCTTTCATATAATTAAAAAATAGCTCTAATTTAAACCTATTTCTTCAGGGCTGTATTTCGTTCGTACACATATATATATATAAATTTTATAATAGAAGTTATAAATGAGTCGTAATTTTATGAAGAAATGTTAATTAAGAAAATAAAATTCTACAACTCAAAAGCAAAAGAATGTTTCATTTGCAAAAATACCGCAGTATTGTATTCTTTCATGGAAGTACCCATTGCAAATTGAAACAAACTGTTTAACAAAACGGTCATTATTGCACGAGGCTAAAGCTTCTGTTGATCTGTGAGGACAATTAAAAAAACCTTTTAAAAACTCCACGCCGCGCCCATAATTCTGCTATGAATTGGCTCAAACAGAAGCGTTGTATTTTTCCCACGCGCTCAAGTGATTTATAGTGTAGCGAAAGCAAAACACTCCATACGTTTACGTCGACGGTCAAAACTTTATTGTACGATAAATATTTGTACACGTTGATGGGCGCATTTCAGATAATTATTAAAGTACGTTATCGACACAAACAGCAGTTCACGTAAAAACGAAGTGTTTACACGCTTGCTGCACAGTCAAGTTTATTTGCCAAGCAAAATTTCTCCTATTCTACTAGCACCTTTAATGTTATTATTCTTGCAAAATTTGCGTCATGACTCGTCTATTGTCACGTGTGTGGTCGTGGTCGTCGTTCTCAAGATGCCACGATTTGGGAGTCTATGTCAGCCGTAGTGTTGTTATCGTGCTCATCTGCATTTTTATCGTTTAACAGCTGAGCCTGAAAACACACGATAACACGTCACGTACCCGAGTCTTTGATCTTATCGGTCTCTAGCAACGAAAGTGTTATGAGTTCCTCCTTACGTTGACCCTGCGACTCGACTCACTATTAATATGATATTCCGACACCTCGGAATTTAATCTCTTGAACCATGAACAAGTGTTTAGCTTGCATTATCATTTTCCTCTTGTTCCTTTGATTCTGTTTCGGCGCTTACGATAACAAAATCTGCGTGCAAAGATTTACGAAATCATTTCAAAAACAAATCGTACTGCAACGAGACTTTATCATCCCGCCAATGGCCATCCGTTGCTCGAGAAACAAAGATGTTTTAAGAGTATCGTACAAAACAGACAGTAAGACGAATACTAACGAGGTCCTGTTTGCTGCCGAGGTGTGCAAAATAAACAAGTCGTATGCGTTTTTTCTTTGACTGTGTCTCTACCGCTAACCCATTGTCCGTTCAATGTCGATTGATGTTAACCGTAAACCAAGATGACCTTTGACCTTATAAGAGCAACATTTGATGTACGAAACAATAACACCAGTCAAGGTTTTATGAACAAATACTTGGAGCAATAAATAATATGAATCCCTACAATTTATTATATCAAAGAGTCTTTTTATTTGGTTCAAATCCTCTAGTTATGCTCAAAAATACATTAAATTTGAAGAATATTTATAATTTATTTGATTAACTGAAAACTATTTGCCGTATGTTCATGTTGCCGTAAGCACAAGTTAAATCTCAAGTTAATCTAACCTTTAGCTGAATTTGCCCTGATGTTTATCAAATATCAAATATGCATATAACCATTGCATTAACATCTACAACCTTAAATCAGCATACAAGCTTCCCAGTATTATTCAAATTATTAGATTTTCCAAACTTCAGTATTGGCTTTTACCCAATACGTAGGAAAGTAACAAACTTGCAAGTATACAGCTAAAAATATTCCGACAATTGAAGATAAATCGTTTCAGGTGAAAAAGAACAATTAATCACTGACGCAAGTTGATTGATACGAGCCAATCGTGCCACTTCCTTGCTCTACACTGGATCATCAGAATCTGTCTTCCGGCGGCGTCAATCTACCCGTCCCATTGACTGCGACTTACTCTTGGAAGCAGAGACACGTGATTAAGAGCTCAATCTAGACGAGACAATGGCTTCGATCAATTTGTTGAACACCAACTTAAACCAGATCGTATAAAGAGGCAAAAATTGTCGACTTAGTGCCTGATTATTCGATCCAATCGTAGATCCGACCTTTAACCTCGAAACGGACAATCGGCAAAGTCAAATAAAAAAAGACAAATAGAAACGAGAAGTTTCTGCAATAACCAAGACCTCTGTTGATTCAGCCTTTTTTTACGAAAGGACCATCGACACTTGAAGCCAAAAACAATGGGAATCAATTCAACGCGCCGCGTAAAGCTGTCTACGTCTTTAACCCGGAACTCCATCTCTCAGAGACTCGGAAAAAGCTTCAAAGAAGTTAGTTAAACCCCTCGCTTAGAGGAAACTATCGTCTGCTACTGTACCGGAAAAGTTCGCCAACTTCGCGATGCTCTGATAGTTGAAACGTTATTACAGACTCTGGCCAAGGGTCAGATCGAAACAACAAGTCAGCCCGATTCTAAACAGCTTCTTAAAAGTTTCGCCATTTTGCTTGCGTCTTCTCAAAACCATTATTTCCAGTGCCCCAAACAAGTGTTGCAAATTGTATTTAGGTACATGCAAAGTTACTGTTGGCACCGACTCGCCGCTTTTATTTTCAAACTTTCAGAATAAACATTCGTACCATGTGGTAGAAGTAACGAAAAAACAGCTTGATATATGTGACAAAATAAAGGTTAGCAGATGTTTTTTGCTAACTTTATCTTTTATTCTATTGTGTTTGAATGAAATATAGAAAGGTTACAAAAATATAGCTCTAGCATTTCCGTTATTTTTTACGATTACCGCAAATAGAATATATGACATATACATTTAATCATACATTTCGTTGATCCTGTAACTATATGAATGCTACAAAAAATTAAGTGCTATTTAATAGCTAAATCCCCGCTGTAAAATATCATCATGAGTTATAGTACAATTTTCATACGAAATTTCACATCGAAAAGTGTTCTTTATAGTCCATAATTCGCTCCTATGTTGCATAAAATAAAGTTCATCTTATTATTGCCACTTTATAATTACAATTAATCCAACTTTTACTGCATAATACGAAACACTTTTTTACTTATCACCAAAATCCTGATTTGAATAAAAACAAGCAAGACAAAATTGCACGTGCATAAATCTCCGTCATCATTATTGTTCTATCACCGCTACAAGGACACTTGCAAATTCTCCACCATTATCTCACTCGCTAGATTCCAGGACTACTACGTCCCTTTTGGTTTTACATGCATTGTCTATCAGAGCATTTAAATTTAATTTCATCCTATGGTAGTAAAAGTCTAACCGCGTCACGTACGACCGCACAAGTCGGTTCCCTTAAATCCGATTAGTTTTCGCGCAAGCGTTGATTGTTCACAAAACTGTAATCAGAAAGTGAAGAATGAAATGCGAGCAAATGGTATTAAAAGAGCAAGAAGAAAGAAGTCCAGACGATGCAGAAAAGAGGAATAAAACGTCATGTTTTGGAGTTGTTGTTTTGAAGGCGACTCGACTAAGAGCACCCATGTATGGCAACCGGGCCAACGTGGCAATGTCGGCAGCTCGCTGATCCTCAAACTGGTTTCAAATGTCTCTTCTAAGCGAGTAACTTCGGCAGTCAGTGATTTAACACCACACCAGTGAAACTACGCTCCAAAATGGTTCTTCCTGGACCGAGTCAGATTTTATGCCTCGTATACAGCTACTTAAATGGTAACATAAAACCCGAACACATGTAGCATATGCACATCCCCGATCCATGTGAAAATATTACATCGTGCTTACTCGGCAAATATTTGTACTCGATGGTGCATAATTAAGGCGTCAAGTTTTTTATGATCCGTTCTTGAGCTTGTCAAGTTTCGCTATCGTTGCCAAGTTTAATCGGTCACATATGGCACCCGCACTTTTTGACGTCTTCATTTATAATACGTTGAAAAGTTTCTTCACAAACTGTATTTCCGAAGATTCTTTCACATTTTAATTTTTGATCAGTTGATGGAAATACGATACAAGCACGTGCTAAACAAATCATAACCATAAAAACTAATTTAAACCTTTTAACAGCATTTTGTCAACCAAAATGTAATTTCATATGAGCGGTTCTGCAAAGTTGCGTGATGTCATGAATTTAATCAAGTAAAAGCAGACTATCAAGTATCTCTTAAGATTCTTAAATGTTCGTATGATGTTTTGCAAATATATAAGTATATCAAAAAAGGTACACCAAAACGTTCGCATTCATTGAACATCGTCTCCTTATTCCGCGTAATAATTTTACATTATAACAACGTTGCAACATTGAGAAAATGTGTAGCAGCATTACTAAAAAATATTATCTGAAAATCACTTAAAATATTACAAATATTTTAAAATATTCTATCACTAGCCAAAAATTATGTTCTTAAACATTATTTCTGGTGGGAATTCCGCAGATTAAACAAATATTTCATCACGACTTTCTTAGAAACTTTTTATTTTTGTTGCAAAAAATAATAATTCTAGATTTAATTTTCTCTGTATTTCATCATTGCTAAAGAAAGAATAATTGTTTATGTACAATTCAATAATATTATTAATCCTCACTAATTACAAAGGACGTATTTCAGAAATGGCAAACCTTTTCCAACATTAACAATATTTGCATAACATATTGTATGCGCATGTTGCAAAGGTTTATCGGTGTTCTATAGTTACGTTCGAAGCAGTTCTCTAAGAATATTAACAACGTCAAGTTTGAACTCAAAGCTAGCTTGTTAAATATTACAAAAAGTACGCATAAAGTTCTGTGGTTTGCACACAACTGTAATAACGTGGCGCTGTCACATCTTCGAGTACGTAGTTGCGTTATTTCGGGAGCGCAAGTAGTCTTTTTTCTATTCGTATATTTACAGAGGTTTCGACATTATTGTTCATGCCACTCGGTTTCATGTTTGTTATTGTAAGCACGAAATATTTAGCATCATTTTTCACGACGCTTTACCAACTTTTAACTCCAGCGAAAACATTTTAAGATGACGAAGCAAAAATTTGCGTTTTTCTAAAAGAATTCTTTGCGCTTCGAACGAATAAAAAACGTAAAACTAAAACTTCTCTTTCCGTTCAGAATAACTTCAACTCATTCACTACTATCCAGCTAAAACAATGTTATGTTAAATCCGAGGCAATGAATGAATAAATGTGAACTTCGCCGATAAAATATAGCTTGAAACGTGAATGTGCTTGTAAAAGCGCATTAACGAGCTAAACACCTGTATCTCATTGGTACAAGTGTCATATTCTTCGTAAAGAACAACGACGCTCGTATAGATACACACGAGTGCGCGAATATTCGCGAGCTTTCGAATTCGTTTTCGCGTGTACTCATGCACGAGACAAGCGGACATTTCACGGCAGACCGCGTGGCAGCGTGACTAGAGAAGTTATTTATAAATAGAGTCGCGTAGTCAAGTGTGTAAGTGTGCAAGTGCCCTGCGCCAAGTCGACCAACTCATTCGGAGATGGGGAAAACGAGAGAGCGTACTGCACCAAAAGTGGAATCCACAAAAAGCTTGCAAGTCCACTTTTTCAACGACTCTTATTTCACCCAATTGTCTAACACGATCGTGTAAACTCCTTGTGATTCAGACAACATCTCTCATACGCTTTAAGGCAATTTTAATTGGATCAACAAGAATAGCTAATCAAATTATTTGCAGACGGGCAATTTTCTACGTTGTTTATCGTTTATCTCTGTAATTGCTATTATTCTTTATATTCGTTATCATTCTAAATATCAACGAATTTCGCATAATACATCAATGCATTAATACATGTCGCGTGCGAAAATCAGTTTTTTATGAATTATAATAAATGTAGTGGAATTTGAATAATTTACTTTCTGGCATGCTTAGCAAGATCGTTTAAATCATATATTAGAATCTTATTGGTACTCTATCATGGTTATAATAACGTTTAATCCGACGTTGAAAGATATCCCGACTTGTAGTCTTGGTTTTTGCTTTCTCCGTATACGAGAAATCCATTTCGAAAAATGTCGCGTAACGGGCACTTTTGTATTTTATATGAACGGATGGCAAAATTTATTGTTGAAATTTGAAAAATCATAACCGATGAATCAAAAGAATCGTAACCATATATTTTTCACGCTCATCGATTTATTTGACTTATTTTATATAAGCACCGGATTATTGGCACTTTAAAATAGCCTCCAATATTACTATATGATTTACTTTCTCACTACTAACAATATTATTTGACAATAATATAAAATATCAATGAAATGATAATAAAAAAAGTTAGAGTTTTTTAAATGGTTACAATTAAGCACTGAAGATGTTTCTCTTCGATAATAGTGTCAATGTACTGCAAGGAATCTGAATTTAAAGCCTTTTAGCGAGTTGTGTTTAGATCTGCGACAAATACTTCTCAAATAAAAATTATACGATGTTAATTAACGACATTCGTTGAATGCCTTTTTCCCAAAAATTTCGAATGAAAAATAAAAGCCCCTAAGTCACTATGTAATCAGCTTGAAGCGTTTTTCCAAACGTTTCAATTAAAAAAGAATAACATTTCAATTACGGAACGAGATTGAAATGACTTAACAAGGCGTCGCTTGATATTTCAATCTAAAAACACGAAGACAAAAGAGAAACGCGAACGAAACATAATAGCTGTAAGTTTGACATAAGAAACGCGTTTAACGAACAAAACTGAAAAGCGCGACCTTGAATTTGAACGGCAGAAAAAGGCGTTTTATGACGGGACGTGTAGTCTGACGTTTTTCGAGTCTCATAATCCAAGGCTTACGTAATCCACTCGGAAAACGGCTAAGAGTCGGCAGAAGGGTATACGAAGGAGAAACGAAGGTATGAATTAAATTACATTTTAATTTCGCAGTCATTCCAGCGTGCTACCTCAGAGGGCAACGATACGCCAAATGTTCGCAGAGAGATTTCCATTTTAAATTGAATGTACTCCTTGCAATCCAAATGCCGTGTTGACTTCACGGGTGAAAATCGACGAATGCTTTACATCGTTACAGACATAAATTGCACTTTTTATTTTATTGTCAGATCAAAAATATGTAATCTATGTTCAATCGAATGTATTAAAAAAATATAAAAATGAAAGTTTGGTGGTGAAATTTGAGGTTCGCAGGTGAGAAACGTTGCAGCATTGAAGATTTGTATTTAATCTTACAATTACATAGTGAATCGGCGCAATTCCTGTTTCGAGAACTTTTTGAGCTCGACATTTGTTAAATATATATTTAATAAAATATTCATTTAAAATAAAGTGCATTGTTCGGACGATACAATGCTTCATACATCAAACCACAAAGAACTCTAATCGACTATTATGCCGAAGACAATGAGACATTTAACATGTTGCACATTTCTCAAGTTCTCTCCTTTGAATAACTCGAACCAATGATTGCAGCGCGCGTTCCAAAATACACAACTCTGAGTATCATCATCGGCAAAAGGCGAGAAAGAGCGATGCAAAGCGATTCGCGGAACGCGAATATATTGAAGCAACCGACTAAAAGTTCTTCGCGGAGAATCTGCGAGGTGAGGATGAAGAGTGAGATGAAAGCGAGCTGGCGAAGTACGCAAAGAACGAACCATGTGCCGAACAAGCGGCCAAGCAAACGCCGCCTCGATCGAACACGAATAAAGAATGCCGTCTGCCAAAAAGAAACAATAAATCAAGGCTCGCTAGATCTAACACTTTTTGACGTCCGATCTCTTGTCTTTTCTGTTTCGAATCTTGCTACCTTTCACGTTGCCTTAAATCAAGCAATGATTCACTACACAAAAATTCATTGTCGGATTATGTAAAGTAAAACGCGCTACGATGTCTTTGATTCAGCAAATTTGATTCCGCCTAGAAACGTCAATTACTGAAGCTAAAACGTCACTAAATTTTTTACGACGATGAAATCGGAGAAAAATTAATATCAGAAAGTGAAAGAGCAAAACGCCGTGAGCAATCGAGTGTATATACCCAGAAAATTAACTTTTATGAAACAATAGCATTTTTCGCTGAGATAATACAGTCCGGAGGATGATCATAAAGCGAAATTTGAATGAAGAGTACACCCTTCGTTCATTGTCTTGCTAGGTCAGATTACACGTAAAAGCCAAGTACATTAAATTCAACGCATCTTTGTACCGAAATCTCTGCTTTACGTCTTTTGTTTTATTAGAAAAGACAACTCACTTCGACTTTGGAAATGGAAAATTCAATGGCGCGCGAACGAATGACTTCAGTATATAAAGGAAGCTTTTCAATTTCCATTTCTTTTTCTGTACGAATCTTTCACTCAAAACTTGCCGAAGAGTAAATATGAAATAGAGCATTTATTGAAACCACACATATAATTCCATATTGATGTCAGTGACAACTGTACATAAATATTAATTATTTTTTGTCTTCGATTTTATCGGAAAAACTATTTTTTATTAACTCTTTATCTGCATGATATTGTATGCATGTATTCCTCGACTCGTTTATATAACTGCAATTTTCAAATACGAGATGTACAATGTGGTCATGACAAATTGTTCAAATGAAATCTGAGAGGACAAGGAATCGGGTTTGATTAATTAAATGCGCTCCGAGGAAATAAATTCAGGATCAATTTCAGACAGTTGGAATTAAATAAGCCCGTGTGTTTCATACTCGCGTCAAGTGTGCTGCAATATCACCATAGCGACCGCTTAATTGGAAAAAGAACCCCTGTAATAAAGTCGTCAAGTGTCTCAGTAGAGAATCTGCATGGAGTACGAGAAGCGAAGGCGGGTACGTCATTCAAAAAGCGTACGATCAAGTGATTGCGATTTTATTGTACACAGTAAACACTTTTAAAATATTTATTCTTCGACGCACGACATACTTCGATATTGTTTCCTGGCTGCAAACACGTGGAGATCGAAAAAAGTACTGTTTGCGTTCGATTTTTTTTCAATCTTGTTTTTGCAATCGATCTCATCGGAATTGCCCCTACGAAGAATTGTGACCGAATCCTTTTTACGTTATCCAACCAAAAGCCGCTGCTAAATAAACCGTAGTCAATTTCAAAGCAGCCGAAATTCCTCGCAAGGGATCCACGTGTAATGACGCCGCGAGAAGAAATATATTGTGACAGAAATCGTGCAGACGACCATAACCATATCGCCACGAGACCATAAACGTCGTTATGCGAACTACATCCCGAGATCTAAACTGCAACCGGACTTTGGACGAATTTTGATACTCATTCCCTGCAGTTTCATTCGAGTCAATTCGCCGAAACTTCTGTGAGCTTATATATTTTTACTATATACGCATTTTGCGAAACCATCGATTCGCAGTCCTAAAGTACAATTCCACGAAATTGTACAGCACTCGAGGCTTGAGCGAAAATTGTTATGTAACGTGGCACCGTTATTTTATTGTAAAACGCCGTCGCGCTTCATTCAATGGCTCGATCAAAGAGCCGTGAAAAGTGGATGGCATTCAAGCAACGCGGATAAAGTCGTATTTGGTACTCCAGTCGGTTTCCATCAATCATTCCGATCAATAAGATTTCAACAAAGCGCATTACAATTCATGATACTGATAGGACAAATGAAATAACGACACGAATGACTTATCACAAAATTTACATTTCTTTTTCATTTGGCAGTTTGAATAACCAATACAGGATTTATGTTGTTGATAAACGTGAAATAGAATCAAGTATTTCACATTTCCATCTTGGATTTATTAGAGAAAGTTTTATATTATATATATATAAACAGACCAATTTCATTATAGGGATAAAAAAGTCAAATCCAAATTTCGATTTATATTTATGTTAATGACACCTAATGAAATTCACATCAATTATATTATAGGATTAGGAACCAATTTATCCTAACTACTTTAGTAGACTATAAGAAATAAATAATTCACAAATCAATTATATCTCAACTTCATAAAAATGATAATCTAAATTAAAAAATATATACCATATTTATTCAATAACTCAGCTAAACTTTTGGTTACCATGCTAAACCTGAATAACGATACGATTCTTTAAGTATCATAACTAAGGATTTCATAAGGCCAATCCAGCCAGCGAAAAGCCTAATTGAATTTCCGCATAGTCGAGTCATTTTGAATCTCCTCGGCGATTTACGCTGGTGGGTCTCTTGTGGAGAAACAAAACTTGTTCGAGAGAAACTTAATACCGCATAATAACAAGTCGTGAAGATTTTTGAGACGAAGTTCAGACGACGCTGGATCGTCGCGGCGTTATCGGGAACGGTGATTAATGCTGCCGCGCGAAATCCGATTTTCATAAACGCTCAGTGCACAAAAAGGGGACGATGCAGTTTTAAGCACCTTGCATATTGAATAAGAACGTAATATTTATGCACTTGTGTGTAGTCAGTATACACACAGAAGGCCGAGACTTCGTGTAACACACGTGTAACAACGAGTCGCATAAACGTGCCCCCGAGAACATAACTCATTGCGGTAAACGAGCGCCACTTCGCCGCGTCAAATTAACGTGGGGCTGAGCCTTTCATGCGGCCGGGTACTCGACGATCCGATCGACGAACCCGAGGAAGGGGGTAGACACGTTTTACTTGTCCTCCTCCGTTTCTGGTTTCGCAGCAATGTCATCCCCAACAAGAGAGCGATAAATAATTTTTCGCCAGGCCCAAGGCATTGACCATTATTTCGTGAAATAGCTCGCTGGATAATTCCAAACGATGACGACAGCCAGTCATTTGTACTTCCGTGCTATTTATTTCCCGCGTCGATCACACCGTCCGATCGCGAGTCGGATTACGCTCATTTTCGGCGTTTATCAAACGTAATGGCGCAGAAATATGCACACGCTTGCAATTTATGCCTGTGTATTTATAGCTCGGCCAACGAGCGGCCACTTTGTTTTAAACGCCTTATTTATGATTGGCACTAAAGGATGTTACGTTTCACGCGGGCCAATTGACTGCACGTGTTTTGGAAACATTAACTTAAACGATTACAAACGGCAAATTGCCGTGTCTTTTTTAGTCCCGCGACGGCTCTTGCTTTTTCCTTTACACGTGCGCAGATGTTGATATTGCTCTGAAGAATAGGCCCCACGTTTCAACAGTGTCGCGCGCACGTATAAGTTATTGCAAAGACAAAAGACCTTATTCCACGTAAAATTATTCAATGGATCGAGCATCTGTTCTATGTAAAAGGTATCTATTAAGTACAAGGCTTTCTCCTCGCTGAATTCCCCGTCTTTAATTTAAGTATAAAATCAAATAAAGCCGAGGACAACGTGTCACAAAAGACACATCGTTCCTCGAAAGCCTCAATTGAAGCTTTCATCCAATAAAAAAGTTGAACTTTAATGTCATGTGTACAGATTTTGATAAATTATTATCAGAATGTTTAAAGAACATTATTAGATGTCATATGTAATGTTACAAATTATAAAAGTTGCATAATGATTTGAAATTTGTATACAAAAGTTAAGTGGCATTTATATTATTCTTTAACTTATTTTGAAAATTATGTTAAAACAAAAAAATTCATTATCATATTTAAACAATTTGTATACAAACAATATAGATTTTCTGACATATTTTTATCACATTTCATTTAATATATAATAATATAATGTAAATTCTAATTAGTTATTATTAACATTAAATTAATGATAAGAGGAAAATAATGTCCTCTTATTTAAAAAATTTAATGAATACATTAAATAGAGTCATAAATTTAATATGGAGGAAAACATAATTTGTTTGAACCTAATATATTACTTTATATCATTTGTCTTGATTTATAAATTTATTATGTTAAAAGAAATTGATGTTTTTATAAAGAGTAAACTTTAAAAATAATATGATCGGAAATAAACAAATTTATTTAATCGGATCATTTTTTTTATCTTTATTTAATGCTGTATTGAATTTGAAAATGGATTAGTTTCTACAAGTAAAAATGGAGTATATGAATTATCAATAATTGATTAATGTTAATTGGCAATATACATATTTATATAATATTTTTATTATTTATTTATTTTTTATATAATATATATATTTTTTACCGCGAAAGATAAACAAAGATTTGTTTTGAAAAAAAATGAAAATTCTCCGTCCATTTCAAGTTTTGAATTTTATTCAATTACATTTATTTGTACCATATTCATTGTAAATAATATATAGAAATTAGCAATTGAATCAATAATTTTCATTCTTCAAAGTTCTTTCTTTCAGTAAGTAATGAAACTTATTATTAAAATTAAAAATCGAAATTTATTACATTATTGCTTTTATTGTTTTGCATGACAAATATAAAATGCACTCCGAACAGATCATGAACATTTATTTAAAAAGAATCATTACAGAAGAAAATTGTTGAGAAAAGATAACTCAAAAATCATAATGCCGTTTATATAACAAGCATGAAACGTCAAATTGACGTGAATACCTTTATCTATAATGCCTAGAAAATGTATCTGATGTCAAGACCCGATCATTTATACTAAACATTAACATTTGCATCATTATACACATATTTAAGTATATAAAAATTTTACTTTCTAATAGACATTTTGATTTCACCATTTGATAAATATTTAACATTAGGTATTTATATTTTAAATATATATATATTATATTTCAAATTATTTTTAAATCACAAATTACCTTATATGTTTGTATTTTAATCAAAAGATGAGGTCTAGAATTGACCTTGACGTTTCGTGAAACTTCTGTGAGCACCAAATGAATTTGTATATTTTATTCTGAATATAACTTTTGATAAAATAACATATATTTTATTGGTAACACTCACATCATTATACGAATTTTCTTGATCTGGTTGACGAACGCAATATTTCCTTAATCCTAAGATATGTCGTCATTAATTCAAATCCTTGATCCTTAATCAGAAGACGACTATTCTGATGCCGACACTGGTTTGCAAACGTGCGTGTTTATCGATTTGAAACGATTTTAGAGGGTGGTTTACCCTCAGCGTTTTTTTTATTTCAAAGTGCAGCTTGGATACATCGAGTAACGCTTCGGCGCTTCGAATTAAGGGGAAACGTTGAATGAATGCCGTGGGGTTCATCCTGAAAGATCGGATCGACTCGGTGCTTCTCGTAGCGCACACGGAGCAAATAACATAAATAATCTTGCAATGTTTTGAAGAAGAAATATCAAGTTTCCATTCTCCATGCGACGCAACCATCCGTTTACAGTTACCAGCCTATTATGTCCAAAATAGTATATTCGGCCAATCAGATTGACCCGATTACCGTTTGCTCAATGGAACAAATCGTTCAACTAGATCCGTCTGCGAAACATATCACAAAGAGGCAAAAAACTCAACCAAGTTATCCGCGGGAGAGTTTGTATAACGAAAAGTTGGTTATCTTAACTACCTGTTCAAAGCAATTGAAAAAGTTCATCAAGTAACATAACGACGAGGCTTTTGTTACGCAAGTGTATCTAAAGATACATTTTTAAATAATATCAAAGTAAAATAAAAAGTTGATTATTCAGGAATTCACGAGTGTACAAAAAGTGTTGTTTCAACGTTCTATTAAGATGAGCTGGAAAGTGTGACAGCATTGGCAATTTATGGCACTGGCTTATAAAAGCCTTTTGACAGGAGTGCGCAAAGCCAACGAATAGTACAGCTATTAATTTAATCCTACACTACTAAATTTTAAATTATATATACAAGGTACTAGAGATTCTGCGATTACTCGTCGAGAAGTCCCGCTCGCATGTTTAATGGAAACGTATTGGTTCGATAAGCTGCTAATAAATATATGAGATCAGTTTGATGGGATTTGAAGAAACCAGTGTTACATTTTCTAATCGATTGGAAGAACAAACGATTAATTTCGGTATATAAACGAACCATAAAAAAGACATTTCTATGTAAATTGCTGAAACCATGTACTAAAAGCTTGATTAGCTTCTAATGTCTCCCAAAAACTCGAGATATCGCGTTTGTAGCCAGGACTATAAATTAGATTGTACGCCATAATAAAAACAAAGGACCGAAAATTGGAGATGAAAACATTAAATCTTAATTCATTTCTCAATCAAGTTTAATTTATTATTTGACAATTTTGATTCATTTTATGTGATCTTAAAATACACAGATTGCCGTATTCATTTAGGCAAGCACATTTGAAATAAAATGGATGTTTCGAATAATCCCCGCCTTTAATCTTTGCTTTGACGTATCAGTGTATACTTTGACATAAGTAAGCAGCGATAAAGTATGGCACAAATTTAGCCCACTTATTAATTATCTTCAACTAAGGGTCTCGTGTCAAAATATCAATTAAGAGTCCGAGTAGTCGAGTAACGGTATTTAATTAAGCGGAAGTATGTGTGGAAAATGACTCGATTAAAATTACTCAGCTGAATTAAATGATTGTCATTTCAATATATAAATTAATTAATGTTTCAGGATATAAACCGAATAATTCAATTATTATTGAATCATTACTTTGCTACAATGTGCAATCTTATATTTGCATTTATCTCATTATGAATATCCGATGAAAAACCAAATATGTAAATTTTCATGAAAACACATTTCGTATTCTATAACAAAAATCTGCCGTAATCAAAAGTCATACATTCGTTGAGATGAATAATTGAAAAACACGCTTGAAATATTATTCACATTAAGAGTGATAATTTTATGGCTCTATACTATATGGTTTACTGGAATGATGAACTCGTGTAATATGTAATTTGATAGTGCAATCATAAAGAAATAATTAATTATATGTATAAATGTCAAAATAACATTAGCGGAAAGAAAACAGAAAACACAAATGAGAAAATGCTCGAGTAAAGATCAGAATTTAATGTAGTGTATTATTTGATTAAACAAATCGAAAGCAATGCGTTGCGCAATTGCAATATTCGCAAATTCTCGTCCAGACGAACATTTATATCTACACGTCTGTTTCTGCTCGATACGCGAGAAAATAAAAATCGCTTCCTCATGAAATTTAATAAAATCACTATTAATGGGTTTATAGCTTGAAATGAATATACATTAAATATAAATGTTATATGTTTCAAATTATTCATGCATAATAAAATCGAGTAGTATCGTGAAAAAAGTATACGATAAAATGCATTATATATAGAAGTTCATGTTTTGAGTGCTTTAAATATAGAACAAATAAACGCAAAGTGAAAATAGACGTTACAAATTTTGTGTCATTACGCTTCGTCAAACAATACACAAATTGAGAATCTTCTGAGATTGAAATATTTTATTCATCATAATAAAATGAGTTATCATTTAATCAAACATTTTTCTAATTAAGCTTACAACAGAGTTTCCGTATGAACCATATATACTATTCAAATTTTTGGTGTAGCTGAACATGTTGCTTCTTTGGCCATTATTATTAAAGTTAATTTGCATTTGTGATCATGGAATTATAATCCTGCAATGGCAATTTCTGTGCTGCGGCAATTGCTCGAACGAGACATTTATTTGCGACATGATGTTATGTTTCTGCTGTTAAATCGACAACGGACAAATTTTAATTCATCCGAATTGCTAAACGGAGTTCCCCTTCACATTCTTCCTAAACAACCCATAAAGTCTGCGCTTTTGCAATAT